>JALIZH010014856.1:0-21811 GCA_030522465.1 Rhipicephalus appendiculatus | reverse complement strand
GTCATTGGACACGCGGCATTTTACGTCACCGCAAAGCCGCGATGTCGCCGAAAATGATGATATCAGAATACGGACCACGTGGTGTACTGTTGGGAATTGTAATGAACCTTACTTACATAAAGTTCCTAACTTTTGATCACAACAACACCGGGTTTATTTTTGACACTCAGCGCACAATCATCTCTCCGCCCCGCCCCTCCCCCCCTTCCCCGATCTCTCCCACCAGGATAACGCTAGGCACATGAGAGAGAGAGCGATACTACGATTATTCTTGTGCGACCGAAAGACGCTCTAAATACGACTTTTTACGCTCTTAAACGAATGAGAGTATTTGGGGGAATTTTTCTGCCACACATTCAATTGCAATAGTCGTCATCGGGCTTCGAGAACTGTGCCCGCACCACTTCCTGATCAAGTGTGCTATGTCCCGCCGATATCTCCACACGCCGTTCGTGACAGGCAAGCATCACTCGCGCAACGATTATCCAAGGAAGCTTCGTGGGATAGATGATTAATTTATTCTTGTTGTGTGGGTGAATGACGCCCCAAATGCTCCTTTTTTGTCTGACTGTACACTGCAAAAAGGTGTCGTCCGCACTCCGCTTTGCTCTTGGAGTGCTAGAGGAGGCGCGAGCGACGCGTTTGTTCGTTATGTTAACTGCCGAACCTGTGCCTTGAGATTAAAACACGTTCGTGTCTATCATGTACACTTCAGATGCTATTTTATATGACAGTAAAACGGCGCATGTGTCCTCAGGCCGAGAAGGAAGGAGCTGTGTCTTGCCCCAGGGGGCGTTGCAAACTGTGCAAAAACCAGGATCCAATTTGATTCAGTGGAGATTCGTGCTTGTGAGGCACCGAATCAGCTCGTCTGGAACAGTTCGAATAGGTGACGTAATAGACGCAATGACGAAACGAAACCAAGGCGACATCAAACAAACCGAGGGTCTATAATGTCTGAAGTGTAAGATGATTAACTGACGCCGCAGGTAACGGGACGAAAGAAGATTTCAAAAAATTCGCGGCACGAACAAAATTAGGCGAGAGTAAACGGTAAATACGCGATGGCGCAAGGCTCCCGTTTGCAGCGATGGCGGTCGGCAGCGCGCCGTCGCTGCCCACCCGAGAGAGACGGTGAACGTAGTAATGTTGATGTTGATGACGCTCGACCACATTTGCCTGCCCGAGCCCCACTTGAGATCAAAGTGGTGCCCTCCCCGAAAAAAAAAAAAAATCTGCCTACGTCCCTGGTACGCAGGGTTCCCCATCACGGTGGAGGGACAAAGGATCATCACAGCGCTCCCCCGCCCCACTAAGTCAATGTATGGGGAAGATTTTTCTCCTCCCCCCCCCCCCCCCAGATTTGGTGACTATACAGGCGCGGCCGCCCCCCCAAATGCAGATAGCCAACACTATGCCCTTGTTTAGCCAACATTAGCTAATACTCGTGGTATGCGAGTAAATGCGGTAGTTGAATTTAGCCATAAGCTTAGCTTCAAGATTGTGCCCCTTTGAGGGTATGGTCAGAAGAAGCCCAGGAAGACGCGTTGGCTTCAGAAAATTGTAATTCGGGGACCACCAAGAACAGTGGTGGCTACTGCTAGCCCGATGCAATGCAATCAACGAAAGTAGAACTGCACAACATTAGTCATTGGCGCACCGACGAAGGGGGGGGGGGGTTCGGGCGTTGTAACCCCCCCCCCCTGAGGGCCCCCCCCCCCCCCCCCGCTTGCCCCGTAACAGCTTCGCGGTCCATGTCACTGAGAATCCATTGACACATTCAATAGCTTTGTTGACGTTGTCATTTCAGTTCAAGCGGTGGCTTGAGGTGAATTTCCCTCATTTACTCTAGAAATGTGTTTTATTCACTTATCTACTCCTGAAATGAAAAAGCACAAACCGCATGTTCCGTAGATCTGCGTTCATTTCCAGTGAATCAGCTTTGGACGAAAAAAGATGCTTTCACGGGTCGTCAGTCTGACCCCTCTTCTTTTCTCGCTTCTTTTGATTGTGGGCAGTACAGCAAGAATATATTTTGAAACCTTCGAAACAAGTTATTGTCATTTTTCATTTATTCGATTCTAGGAGGAAGTCTAAGAGGGGCTGTGTAGTACAATGACAATGCACTGCGTGACTTCGGTGCACAGTCCATGTCATGAAAATGTATTACGTATCGCAGCTCATCCAGCAGTGTGCGCAGTGGTATACATACATTTAGACGTCCAGAACAAGAGTTTGCAGTGTTTACTTTTTACAGCGTTATTATCCGGTTCACAAGGGCTAATCTAATGCAAATAATACATGCAAATAATAACTGGTTCATTTGTACACTTCTAATGCAATTAGAGATGAAGATCTCCAGTGCCTAAATACCATTAAATCATCGGCCTCACATGGCTTGATTTTATGGCACTAAGTTGCGCAATAAACATATTATTTTCGTGTTGCCTTAAATGTGCCACTATCTTCAAGTTCTACGCCATAAAACTCATTTTGTAGAAATAACAAGCGTTTTCATGTGTTAGGGTGAACTTGTTGGCTTAGTTGGTTGAACATTTTCAATGAGGAAGCAGCGCGGTAAAAAACGAAGACGAAGCAAGGGACGAGCAGCGCTTCGTGTGGTGTGTTGCTCGTTCCTTGCTTCGTCTTCGTTTTTTATCTCGCTTTTTCTTGATTGAAGAAGTTTTCATGTACTTCAATGGCCTTACTCGCTACGTAAACAAAACACGCTTATGCGTGGTGCACGTTTCCAGTTTCGATGCCGGTGGCATTCTCGTTACTTTTTCTTAAATAGTTTATTTATGAACTCAAAATGCGTCTTTCATGAAGCATCTTTGTTTTCTTTTAAATAGTCAATAATATGCGTTCTCCGTGCCGACAAACATTCTTTTGATATCATGAATGGGCTGTACAAAACACGTAATAAGAACCAAGGCACTCATTCGGCAGCAAACGTGTAACCGCTAAAATATGCCCTTTAGATTTAAGGTCTTACCAGTTAGCGCCACTGTTGACGTGCAAACGGGGATAACATAATTCGAACCTATGTACCCAGACAACAGTCGACATCTTATGGTCGTCCTCAAAAAGTACAAACGTCCTCGTCCGCTCGGCAGCATTCTGAGAATGTCCTCAGAACATCGTTTGAAGGATTATCCTAAAAGTGTTCTCATGCGCACGTGTTCAGGACAGCAACCACCTTGGCTGTTTATCAATGGGAATTACAGCACTTGCGCAATCAACACCACTTGACTGCAGATTTATCATAAAAAATATATCTAGCGATATCATAAACAACCTATAGTTATCTGGTCCATTAGCGTGCGCAGGGTTTCCCTTCAGGGGGGGGGGGGGGGCGAAGGTTAGTTGCAGCGCCCCCCCTCCCCTGTGAAGTCAATGTACAGGACCGACTTTGCACCCCCCTTCCTCTTAGGTAACTTGAGGGGGGCGGCCGCCCCCCTCTGCCACTCTCGTGCGCACGCCTATGATCTGGTGAAAAATTCATGATTGCTGGTGCACACGTTTTGCCTTATTCCGAATGAATACTACATATATTAATCGCCCACATGACTATGGTACGCGATACTTAGTTATTCCTCTTGTTTAAAACGCACTAGTTAGGGAGAAACTAACCCTCGCAAAGTTAAAATTCGCCGACATAAATTTAAATTTCCCAGGCTTAGCCTGCCCGTCCCAACGTGGGAGAAGCCCACTGCGCGCTAGTCGCGTCTCTACGGACTATAAATAAAGTTCCACCATCCATCCATCCCGGATTTCTGACCACTGGAAGCACTGACTGACGTGGCCAACAAAAAAAAAAAAAAAAAAAAAAACTGTGGCCCTTTAGTGGCTTTCAGCAGTCTCCACGCTGTGTCTTTCGCTTCCTTTTGCACTTCAATGGAGACCATGGCGGCATGCTGAGAGGCTGCACGTGTGATGGCGCACGCATCCAGGCATGAACATTGGTGAGTTCCATCCAGTTTCTTGAAACCGTTGCAGTCATTTTGTGTACTCGTGATGGCAGAAAGCAGCGAACGACCATTTCGCCGCGAGCGAAAATGCTGCGTCAATGCGTGTGTAAGGGTGATCATCGGTGGCTCGCGCGATGACAACATAAATTTACCGCCACCAGCCTTTTCGTTGTAGCATGATCAGCGCCGACTCAGCAGTGATGTGCAGAGTGCAGATTAGGACCGTGTAAGTCGAGGCATCGCGTCTAACGACGACGAAAGCGATGGGCTTAATCTCAAACAAAGATTACAAGCGTGGGTGGTTGAATCGTGGTGCTCGCACGCCGCGGTCACGTCACTGCTGTCAGTTTTACGGAGCCACACTTGTTTCTTGTCACTACCGTCATCTGCTAGGACACTCTTGCAAACTAAACCTTAAAATCAGACTGCTGGCAGGAGGGAATTTTCGCCATTTTGGCCTAGAGGCCGGACTGCGGCCTCTAGGCCAGTGTGGACTCACAACTTTTTGTTGTGAGTGTTTTTTTTTTTCGGCAAAACCAAACTACAAAATACAAATGCGTTCTTGTAGTGCTTTGTTGAAGAATCTAAGGGACTGCTTGCTGGGGAATTTTTGATTAATGGTGTGTCAGTTCCTGTGAAGCTGCACAGCATAATTTGTGATGCACCTGCCAGAGCCTTTCTCCTATATAACAGGACTCATACAGGCTATTTCAGCTGCACGAACGTGAAGATCGCATACACTGCAGGAAGAATTTGTTTCCCTACTGTTTCCAACTCTCCGCACTGATCATGAGTCTTTAACAACTGTCCTCATAAAACCAATTTGACTTTCTTTTAGGATCACTGGAAGTACACTCTGATTATTCTGATGAATGAAGACTACTGAGTGCCTCGCCCAGCTCATGATTTGAAGGATTTTATTGTTGGACATCAGAATAAAGTATTTCCAGAAACTGGTTGTTTTTGTGCTTGCTTCAGCGGCTGGCACAACCACGTACCCCAATGAAAACACATGATCCGCTGGACATCCGAAACAACTCCGAACATCCGTGGACATCAACGGACTTGCAGGGGATAGCAGTCGGACATCCAGTGCAAATTGAGTTAAAAAAAGCCGGCAGATCCCACGCACTGGGGGAATCTATGTAATGCGAAGCCGCCAGGGAAGGAGTAAATCATGTTTACATAATTTGCATGTCATGTTTTACATGTTAGGACCTGTCATTTATGTTCGTAATACAGTCATGTCACTCAATACCAAATTTGGTGTATCTCAAGCTAACGAAACGGCCGCGAGCACGCCATGAGCGTGGCATGCAAGTCATGTCGCACATGACAAGTCATGATTTCCATATTACCACTTCTCATTTGTGTCTGTCATACAGTCACGTCACTCAATACCAAATTTGGTGTATATCAAGCTAACGAAACAGCCGCGAGCGCACCATGAGCGTGGCATGCAAGTCATGTCGCACATGACAAGTCATGATTTCCATATTACGACTTGTCATTTATGTTCCGTCATACAAGTCACGTCACTCAATACCAAATTTGGTGTATATCAAGCTAACGAAACGGCCGCGAGCGCGCCATGAGCGTGGCATGTAAATCCATACTTTTCATGACAAGTTAGTCATGATTTTCATGATATGACCAGCCATTTTTGTTCCGTCATACAGTCATGTTATGCCATACCAAATTTGGTATAAATCCCATTAACGATACGGCCAGGAGAGCACAAAGTCGTAGGCGGCTAGATAGATAGATAGCTAGATAGATAGATAGATAGATAGATAGATAGATAGATAGATAGATAGATAGATAGATAGATAGATAGATAGATAGATAGATAGATAGATAGATAGATAGATAGATAGATAGATAGATTCGCTCAAAGTCGCCGAAGTTCGCTAAGAAATGCTTCGCATTTAATATGTCCCACAAAGGATAGCCTAAGAATATCCTGTCTAGGACGTCTATAAAGAACGTATTACATAAAGGGCTTGTGACGTGAAACGTGCACGACCTCCGTCCCACGGCAGCGTTGGTCAGTGGGTGCATGAACAGGTGTGACGCCATGTTCACCGGCGAGGTCTTGTCTATCACTTTGTAGGGGCCAATATAGCAAGACTCAAGCTTTTCGCATAAGCCAGGTGTTCGCGCAGGCGTCCATAGGAGAACATCGTCTCCAGAGCGATAAAGCACGACGCGGTGAGCGGCATCGTAACAACGTTTGCGATCTTCTTGGCTAGCCTCGGTGTTAATACGGGCGCGATGACGGCATTGGGCAACACGGGACACAAACTGTTCGCCGACGAATGGTGAAGAGTTGTCGGGGCCAGAGAAGAAAGAGGCGTCCAGTGATGAGGTTGGTTGGCGTCCGTATACTAAGAAAAACGAAAAGTAGCCTGTGGTCCGTTGAACAGACGTATTGTACGCAAATGTTACAAATGGGAGAATCGCATCCCAGTTACCATGGTCAGGTTGCATATACATGGAGAGCATATCGCACAGCGTGCGATGAAGTCTCTCCGTTAAACCATTGATTTGTGGGTGGTAGCTAGATGTCGTCTTATGAACTGTGTTTGATGCTTGGAGAACTTCCCTGAGCGTGCTTGAAAGAAACGTCTTGCCTCGGTCGCTCAAAAGAACGTGAGGGGCCCCGTGGCGTAGGTAAACAGAGTTCAAAAAGAAGGTTGCTACTTCGGAAGCAGTTCCTGATGCCGTCTCAGCGTACCGGATCAAGTGATCTACAGCGGTGATGATCCATCTCTTGCCGTCTGGGGTAGTTGGGAGAGACCCGAAGAGGTCGATTCCGACGACAGAGAACGGCTCTGTTGGGCAGGGAAGTGGTTGTAGTGTCCCGACTGGGGCACTAGTAGGCCGCTTGCGGTGCTGGAAAAAGTGCGCACGAGGCAATATATTTAGCTACGCTCGTGGAAAGACCTGGCCAGAAGAATCGACTGCGGATGCGCTCATGGATTTTGTGGTAACCAAAGTGGCCTGACGTTGGGTCGTCGTGTGAAGCCCGCAGAACTTCAGTACGAAGAGCGCGCGGAACGACGGGAACCCATGGATGACCTTCCGGGTGAATAATATACCTATAGAGTACATCGTCTTCTAAATTGAATAGCCTGAGCTGTTTCCGTAGCCTAGCATTAGGGGAAGACGAAGCACCGCTTAGGCAACTGATGATGTCAGTGCAAGAAGAATCGGCACGCTGGTGAGTGGAAAGTGCGGGTCGACGAAGTCAGGGAAGAAATGGATGTAGTCGACGACGCGTCCTCAGCGCGGCTAATTTGACATGGGGACGTGACCTGCTCCGATGACGGCGGCAAAGGGCATCGTGACAGAGCATCGGCATCTTGGTGCTTTCTTCCGGTCTTGTAAATGACGCCAAAGTCATATGCTTGTAATCGGAGAATCCAGCGGACGAGGCGTCCTGACAAATTTTTAATCGTCGACAGCCAGCATAGAGCATGGTGGTCTGCCACAACAGTGAAATGTCGACCATGGAGGTACGGACGAAATTTTTGGATGGACCAGACAACAGCCAATCACTCTTGTTCGGTTACTGAGTACTTCTTTTCTGCAGACGTCAGAGCGCGGCTTGTATACGCGACAACTTTCTCGCGTAATTCACGCTCGTGCTGTAGAAGCACGGCGCCAATTCCTTGCCCGCTAGCATCAGTATGTAGTAACGTAGGTGCCGTGTCATCAAAATAACAAAGAACCGGTGGGGTTTCCGTGCGCGCTTGAGTTCTTGAAATGCGGCTTCAAAATGACCATTCCAATCGAAGGATCCGGTAATAGCAAGGAGCTTGAGGAGCGACGAGGCAATGGTGGCAAAGTTTCGGATGAAGCATCGAAAGTAGGATGCGAGTCCAAGGAAACTGCGCAGTTCTTTTACACGAAATGAGCGCGGAAAGTTGAGTACTGCGGAAAATTTTGTCCGGATCTGGCTGGATGCCGTCTTTGTTAACGAGATGTCCGAGAACTTTGATCGTTGTGCTACCGAAATGGCACTTCTTTGTGTTTAGTTGAAGTCCAGCATTGGAGAGGCATGTACGTGAGCACTTCATCTAGGCGTTGCAGATGGTCAGCAAAAGTGGAGGAAAACACAATGATATCGTCCAAGTAGCATAGATATGTTTTCCACTTGAGGCCGCGAAGAACAGTGTCGATCATCCTTTCAAATGTGGCGGGGGGCATTACATAGGCCGAAGCGCAGTAGGTTGAACTCGTAAAGACCATCCGGCGTAGAAAAGGCGGTCTTTTCTGTGTCCGCTTCGTCGATTGGAATTTCGCAATATCCGGATCGAAGGTCAAGGGTGGAGATATATTGCGCGCCTTGAAATGAGTCAAGTGCGTCATCTATACGGGGCATCGGATATACATCCTTTCAGGTTATCTTACTGAGCGCGCGGTAATCAACACTAAATAGTACCGATCCATCCTTCTTTTGCACCAAGACAACGGGTGATGACCAAGAGCTGGCAGAGGGTCGTATGATGCTTCTTTTGAGCATGTCGGCCACGTTCTCCTCCGTGATTTTGCGTTCGGCCAAGGAGACTCGGTAGGGATGACGGCGTACAATATTCTGACCATCAGTGTTGATACGATGAGACGCAACTGTGGCCTGTCCGAGTGCCGAAGCATTGGCGTCGAAGGAGGCCTGATGTTTCGTTAGCAATTTCAGCAACGCATCACGCTGAGGAGCAGGAAGGTCAGGATTTAACCCGGTAGCGAAGGTGGAGGAAGTGATAGGCTTTCCTTGTTCAGGATGAGCTTGCAAGGCGTCAAGAAGGACCAGAGATACGGGCTGAGTATCCACATGACAGGTCAGCGCAGAACCTTGAGGGAGGGGTATAGGCTCAGTGGTGGTGTTCAGGCCGATGATTATTGCAGCACTGTCTTGGAACCGCACCAGGCTGGAGGGGAACACAATGCCACGACCTAGACAGCGGCCGTAAGGTGTGACAAACACGTCACCATTGGCAATGTGCGTAGAAGTGATGGTGATGAGTTGCTCCTGGCCCGGCGGCAGTACAGAATCGGCAGCTGTGAAAAAACGCGGTGGTTTCTCGTCGGTACTTTCGCTGCAGTGATCGGTCTCTGTCATCTGGACTACACGTTGGCGGCAAGAAATTAAAGCAGACGCTGACGATAGAAAGTCCCAACCTAAAATTAGTTCATTAGCACACGAAATTAAAACTGCGAAAGTGATATGTTGACGGATACCGTCAATGAAGACGCGTGCTGTACATCGGGCTAATGGTCGAATGATGGCTCCGTTCGCCCATATCAAGGATGATCCAGAGTAGGGCGTCTGCACTTTCCGCAAACGAGAGCACAAGTCCGCACGCATAACAGAAATAGTTGCTCCCGTATCAATCAAAGCGAACACCCGCACACCTTGCAATATATATACATATATATATATATATATATATATATATATATATATATATATATATATATATATATATATATATATATATTGGCTTGAGCGGACAACCGTACAAAAACTTTTATTAGTTCCAACGTTTCGGCCGGGGTCCGGCCTTCGTCAGGGAATACAATGCATACGTTGAATGTGTTTCTTATATACACAGGGGGGCCCCCAAACACATGTCTAACTAGTATCTAATATCGCACATATATCACACAAATCAGCATAGGTAAAAGTGCGATGTGATATAAACATGACTACATGTAAAAAATGACTGCATGTAAAAAATGATGTCCGGCGAAGTCGGCGCAGTAATACCTCTGCAACTTTCCCTGGAGCAAAGCCTATGGGAATGATGCTCTGATGGCGTGAGATTGATTCTGCGAAAGTGCTGTCCGGTCGGTGGGTGTGGATCGTCGATAACGGATGACGATCATGACGGGTTAACAGTCGGAGATATACCCTTAAAGGTTCGCATGAAAGATAACTATCTATGGGAGTTACGCGTGCTTCCGCAATAACTCCCATCGTTGATGTACAGCGCGGCAGCCTAAGACATGTTCTCAATGCCTGAGCTTGCAAGCTTTGCAATGTACGCACGCAGGACGTTCGAAGACTGGTCATAATCGGTAAGCTGTATCGCAGGTAGCCTACGAAAAGTGCCTCATACAGTTGGAGCAATGACCTTTCTGATGGGCCCCATTTCGTTCCTGCTATATATTTAAGCATGTGTATAAAGCTGGTTAGTTTAGACCTAAGCATCGACAGATGCTTTGATCAGGACAAGTTTCGGTCAATCATCACTCCTAGGAATCGGTGATGCGTTACATATGGTACGAAAGCGCCATCAATCGCAACCTAGTAACGGTGCATGGCTTTGCGCGTAAATGCAAGGGCCGCACACTTCGCAGTCGCCAAATGTAGACCTCGCGAACGCAAATATTTCGAGGTGACCGATGCTGCACGTTGTAGTCTTGCACGAAGCTGTGGCCGTGAAACACCAGAAGCCCATATGCAGATATCGTCTGCATACAGGCTCATCTTGGCGGTCTCTGTTACTACATCGGCGAGTCCAATGAGAGTTGCGCTGAAGAGTGTCGGGCTGAGAATGCCGCCCTGAGGTACACCGCGAAGGACTTCATGACGACTCGTCTCTCCATCCGTCGTCGTCATAAATATGGTCCGGCCTGTAAGGTGATTCATTATCCACAGAAGCATCCTGCCTCCAATTCCTAGCTCTTCAAGTGCGTCGAGGATGGCGTCATGTAACATGTTATCATATGCGCCTTTGACATCCAAAAAAATTGCTCCTGTCAAGCGTCGACGCTTCTTTTCCTGTTCGACAGTTGATACCAGATCGATCACGCTGTCAATAGAAGACCGTCCTTTGCGAAAACCCGTCATCATGTCTGGGTAGAGGTTGTTTTTCTCTAGAAACTATTCCAGCCTCGTCAAGACCATTTTCTCCATGACCTTGCCTACGCAACTTGCCAGGGCAATTGGTCTGTAGGATGATAAGGCATGAGGTGTTTTTCCAGGCTTCAGAAGCGCGATGACACGACTGGTTTTCCATTTTTCCGGCACACTCCCTGTGCTCCACGACGCATTGAACATGGATAGAAGAAGAGTACGTGCTTCTTCCCCCAGAAAACGGAGCGCAGCGTACGTGATGCCGTCTGGTCCCGGTGCCGATGAGCGTCGAGTCGAGGCAAGTGCGGCATCTAGCTCTTTCATCGTGAACATGACATCAAGACGGTCATCAAGGGCTGACGGGGCTTGTCGGTCACTTGTTGAGGGAATACCACCAGCTCCAGCTACAATAATTTTGCAGTACTCTTCCGAAACATCTACTTCGCTCCTGCATTGCATAACCGCCAGAGCTCGGAATGGGTACTTTTCTTGACGTGGAAATCGTAGGGTGCGCATTATTTGCCATATTTTGCATAGTGGCTTTCGAGGATCCAAGGAAGTAAAAAACTCTCTCCAGCGTTTAGTGTCCAATTTTTCAAGATGTCGGCGTACATGTCGTTGAGCTTGGCGACATGTCCTAAGGTTTGAAACAGATTTTGTTCTTCTGTACTTCCTCTCTGCGCGGCGATGCACAGCAAGCAGTTTTTCATATTCGGTGTCGATGGAGGTTCTAGGTACTAACACGCTTATGTATTTCGTCGTGTCTTGAAGAGTTGAGGTTATGATACGTTCGAGGTCCGGCGGCGTAGATTGATTCGAACAAGCATTTTCAACCGATGTCTGAAAATCTCGCCAGTTCGTCGATCGAATACGAGGAGGAGAGGCTTTAAGGAACCATTTCAGTTGAACGTAGGTCGGTATGTGGTCGCTGCCGTGTGTCTCCAGGTCCGTGCACCAGGTTGCTGAAGGCAGAATGCTTCTGGATACAAATGCAAGGTCCAGGGAGCTACTGTATGTTAGGCCTCGTAGAAATGTAGGTGAACCGTCATTAATCGTTGCTAGGCCTTCGTCATGTATGAATTTAACGAGCTGCTCACCCCGTCTATTCGTCGTAACACCTCCCCATAACGGGTGATGTGCATTGAAGTCTCCGATAAGTATACGTGGTCCCGGGCAGCCTTGAATGACAGAACTCAGGTACCCACAGTCAAGTCTCTCTTTCGGTGGTATATAGCCTCCAATTATAGAAAACATGCGTGTCGTAACATACCATGTCGCGACGTATGAATATCAGAACCTTGCTTCTGGGTGTATATCTTGGAGTGACCAAAGTTGCAAATACCCGGATAGTCGGAAAGAAGATGTCATGTTCGGTTCGCAGATAAGCACAAAAGGAAATCGATATTTGAATAGACGCTGTCGAAGTTCTGAAAGGTGACCACGTAAGCCACACGCGTTCCACTGCATTATAACAGATCGACGCATGCACTCTTCAAATGAACAAGATCTTCTTGACAGAGCCATGATGAATTACTACTCCAGAGCCGCTTAAAGCGGCTCTATGGTATCCATTATTTGTAAAGCAGCTTTCGCTGATGGCGTGCGTAAACTAGAAAGCACGTCTCGCATCACATTAATCAGTTGTCGAAGCATGCTCTGAACCTTGACCCCATCGAGCTTGTTAGCCGAACGTACCGCGGGACCTTCATCCGAGTAATTCTGGCGAGAATTTATCGATGACAGAGACGGCCAGGTAATCTCCGCAGTATCTTGCAGGCGAATCGTCCCAGGGACTATTCGAGCCGGTCCAGGGGTACCGGTTGTAGTCGTTCGCTCATTCCGGACGTTTTCCGACTCTCTCGGTGGCTGAGGCGGCGCGATACTGGGCTTCGGTAGAGCATCCGGTTCTTGGGGTCTTGTTGTGCTGCTGACACGCTTGTGCTTCTGCCGTGAGCGGCGTCGCCGTCGACGCACAGACTGAGCTGCCTCCCTTCGGGCAGAGTGATCCCTCGCCATCTTCCTTAGAATTCGTGTTTTGTCTTGAAGTTTTGGACACAACTTGGATGTCGCATCATGTGAACCCGCACAATTTCGACATTTAGGCGCTTCCACTTGACATTCCTGCAGTTCGTGACTTTCACCGCACCATTGGCAAGTCATAGTGTTCCTACAGACTGCACTCACATGTCCTATCTGTTGACATCTGTGGCACTGAAGAGGCCTCGGCACGTATGGCCGCACCGGATGTCTCACGTATCCCACTTTCACATGCGCTGGTAAAGATGATGAGTCGAAGACCAGCTTCACACAACGTGACTGTCCGAAGCGGTGCACGTTCAATATCCGCACTGTTGAGGTCACAAGTTTGCTGAGATTCTCTTCCGTGATTTGAGGGTCTACGTCAGAGATTACACCGATTGAAGAATCCTTGCCGTACACTTTGAAGGAACGGACCGGCAAATTACCAAGTTGAAGACTTTTGTATAAAATTAGTTCATTCGTTCGTTCACTCATTCATCCATCATGTAAATTAACCTACGTTCCTTCTCTTCGGAACGCGTCTCCTCACTGGAAAACATCGGCTATGTGGACGATGGCAGCAGCCAGCTACCGTAACGAGACCCGCCGAACACCTCACCTTACAACACCGACTTCACAAAACCCCGGTTGGTGGCGGTACACAGCTTCTCTGTAAAATTGGCGCCATGGAAGCTTTGTCTCAGTGAAGACAGGAATCTCACCTAATACCATTGCGAACACTCTTCATGGGACCTCGAGCAGGCTTTTGTGCTGACGTATTTGAAGACAGGACGCAGAAATCAAGGACCTAGAGGTACGAAAACTTTCTTTTCTAATAAATAGCCGTTTGATGTCCAAGTGAGTAAAACACAAACTTTGTGCGCAGTAAATTGTATTTCTGTTTCTACGAGGTATCGTTCTGAATTAATTGCATTAACATGCAAATGGTGGCTATTGTAACGCACAGTTCAAAACATACTTTTAATAAACTAACGTGATCTCTAAGCAGTCCAGAGAGCAGTCTTCTTTTTTTCTTCACGTTATCTGTGTCTCGCACGGGATTTTTAAATCATGATTTGGGAGCGCTGGGACGCCTTGTATATAAATATAAATAAATAAATTATATATATATATATATATATATATATATATATATATATATATATATATATATATATATATATATATATATATATATATAGATATATATATATATATATCGATTGTGACGTAGAACGTTACGCGTCTTTAATACTCCGGGAAGACGTGGTGAACCAGTCGCATCGGAGGCACAGAACAGTATCTAGATGTGAGCCCACAAGGGATGAAGATGAAACACCCGATGTGATGATGATCGCGTACAGGTGATGAAGAAATACCTCATAAATGCCCACACTAAATTCCCCCGCGTGTGAGCGGCCATCCTAGCCGCAGCTCAAAGGGGTGGTGCCATCAAATTTCAAGGCTTTTCACCTCGAGATCTTGGAGCGGCGCCCTCCCGCGTGTGACGTCGGAGAGAGGACTCCGTTCCCGCTCTTCGCGCGCGCGCTCACTACGTGAAGGCTGCTCAACGCTGACGGCCTGTCTGTGCTGCTCGAGTTATTGAAACATTCGTGCGCAGGTTCATAAAACAATTTGTACTAAATGCGCAAGCAAAGCGCCCAGCGAAATCGAGCGTAGTGTCCGTCAGAAGAACGTTCCGTGTCGATTACTCCTGTTTTTGTCTGCTAGCCATCAATATGTACATTTGCATGTATGACCAGGATTTCTTTTCGCGACTGTTCTATGGTCGTGGCGCACCCAAAATGATTTCCGGCCCGTTGCCGATCACTTCAACGTTCGGGCTTCAGCTTCCAGTGTCTCCGTTAAAGAACAATATGTGTATACCGCGTGCTGCGCGTGTTCGGTTGCCAAGCCTGCTCCTTCGGTTCAATTCCTTTGTTCGGAGTTTTAGGTGCATGACAAACGACATGTGATTTCATTCAAATGAATTAAATCGTTGTTACAGGCAACAACCTCAGATTAAATCCAAGTTTTCAGCAGCAGTAAGCGCGTCGTAACTAATTGAAATTTAAGCAAGAAATAAAAAGTTGAGAGCACGATTCAAAAGGAGATGCACTACGGTGATATGAAATATTGGTAAGTTGTGCGGAGCTTTTTTTAGCAACATATTTTAATCTCTACGTTAATAAATGGATGTTTGCTGACTCGTTCACTGTCGTGCGAAAGTATGCTGAACAGTTTTAGTGTAATCATACAAATGCAGATAAATACAGAGCCTTCGCACCGAAAGTCGTAATAAGATGTACTTAAAAAAAATAGTGTAAATCGCTCTCAACGGTAGACTCCTGATCGGGCGGGGTGCGATCACTATACTAAAGAGATTCGCAGGGTCCCTTACACATTTGCCCAAGATGACTCGAAGACGAAAGACTTCTTTTTCTTCGGTCGATGTATTGTTTCTTCCCCACCCCTCTCCGAATGCTTTCTGGACGTAAGGTGGTTCTGCACTGCCTCCAGTATCGGAGGCATTGCAAGCTTTCTACACATAACCTGGTTTTGCATTGCCTCTGTGATCGGCCCACTGATCACGAAGGCAATGCAAAGAGATGATATCATGGGTGACGTGATCATGTGACGTGACGTTATGACGTCACATATTTTGGTGATCTGTGATGCCCCGATGAAGTCATAAGATGACGTCATAAGATGATTTTTTTGCATCACTCGTGTTGACGTGGCCGACGCGAAACGTCGACGGTCAATTATCGCGTTTGATGGGGAATGTAAGACTTTCACCTTAAAATATTCAATCCTGTTACAGCGCGGTAAAAAATAGCAATAACCAGCCAAAGGGGTCAAAAGAATGGTGAAAAAGAGCTCTGTCCTCTTCCTGAACACATTCGCCGATTTCTCCTACTGCTTACCAAGCTACTATCGGTGTCAAATGAAACACGGACGGCGGAGCGTTTTGCGCAAGCGTTAGGAACTGTATACACTCCATTTGGGACCTATTGACCTTATGCAAAATCTGCTGCCATCTAGCGGCCGCCTAACCCGTTTCCGCCATGTTGATGGCTAGGCGCTCTCTGCATGTGCACACACGGAGCGTACGCGTCGACGTGTGGCGGCTGATAGGAGCGGCTATTCCGAGATATTTTCGTGTGCCGTGTTCCTCAGATTGAGGAAATTGGGATGTTGAAAAAAGGTTTGCAGGAAACTAACCTCCATGTTATTAGATTTCTTCGCGGCCGAACGAGGAGCGGCGGATCGTTCCGTTGCTCCGACTGCTGCTTGCGACTGACGCCGTGCTTAAGTTCGCCGTTCTTAATAGATGCGGTATGCGACAGCATCGGTACTCATCAGAGAACACTTTCATGACATGCCGGAACGAAACAGTTTTAGGGGAGCGTGCTTGCAGGCGCAGACAAACCGGTTTCGTTTACGAGCTTCAAAGCTGCATCGATCGCGGCTACTCGGGCGTGCCTGCGCTGCTGTTGACAGCCTTATTGGGTTTATTACATTGCGATAACAATTAATATTAGACAGCTACTCGTGCGCGTAATCAATTCTCAGCGAACGGACAGAAATTTGTTTCGAAGGGGGAGAGGGGAGGGGCATTTGATCCGACGTGGGGTCCGGGGACCGGGCAGGTAAGTGTGGTCGAGTGTCATTTTGTGCTCTGTATCCCATGGCACAAAATAAAAAAAATTCGGGAGGGGGGCACGGGCCCGGTGTGCCACCCCTGGCCACGCCATTGGCTGGGGCGTGTTCCTAGTTTGTTTTCGATTGGGGAGCGATTGGATGCTTTGCGCGCGTATTGTCTTACTCCGCGTATACTTCAAGCATTTGATGTGCTATCACTGCCAATAAATACAGAGGGGCGTCCAGGATGGCCTTACCGTACCCCCCTTGCTTTTTTTTTTTATTTATACCCCATGAAGAGCACATATCATGTTCTCACAACAGCTGATCCCCGCTCGGAAAAATACAGCATCCAGCACTGTGAGTTTAAAAAAAAGTTAACAGATTCTTGTGTGTGGCACTTTTCGTATGGAAAATCTGAAGAAAGGCTGTTGCCGGCAGATGTGTTAGATTAGACCGTGGGTGCGCTACCGTTGGTTACGCGCAGAGAGAGAGAGAGAGAACAACTTTATTTAGAACGCCTGCAGAGACGATTAGGCTCCCTCCACGCAGGGAGGACGAGCTTTCATCGCGACGCGGCCTTTACGTCAGCCTCGTGCGTTGTGCTCCTCGAGGTCTTGCTCCCCTGGCTACTTCCGCGGGTCCGAGAGGGCCGCCGCCCCCCTTCCTGGGGGGTGCTGCCCCCCTTCTCCTCGGTTTCGCTCGGTCGCTGCCTCTCTAGAGCTGCCGAGACCTGCTGGACGGCCTTGAGTTGTGTGTCTTGATCGTAGATCCTCGTTGCAGCCTCTAGCTGCGGCGGGATCGTCGTCTTCTCACTGAGAGGTAGTTTCGCAAGCGTTCAGTCGGCGACGCAAAACTGTCTTGCTGGAACGGGTTGAAATTGTAAGGTATCACTAGGCCCCGAAAGCGACGATGGGAACGCGAATATTCTTGGCGTATCGTGATATTTATGAGCATAGTGTCGAACGTATAATCAATACAATACCCACTAATCAGGACCTACTTCCTGGAGCGAATAACACTTTTCATCTTCCATTTTCACGTGCGGGAAGGCGGAAATTTTTACATTTTAATTGTGCGATAATTATATGCATAACATATACGATGGTGACAACAGCAGCAAAATATTTTTGTTTCAAAAAATATAAAAAAGGGAGAAAGTTTTATTTAATCTTAAATGCCCTATACATCAGGCCGACGTAGATGTCTCTTATGAAACATACTTTGAAATGGATCAGCAGCACTTTTTTACCGTCGTCGCTGTGCCTCGCCTTGTAGCGCGGTAAAGCCTCCTACCAACTATCCTACACTACACTCATGATATTCAGATAGCCATCGAACTCTTTTATTCGCTACACTTAAAACACCGGCAAAACTTATAACCTGCCGCATGGCTTCATTCTCAACGACAAACTCGTACAATGCCGGTACCGTGTACAGGCCCTTACACACTCATCTGACGTTTTTGTGCCCCGATTGCCCACTCTCAAAGCAGATACAAACAAGAAGCTACAGCAGCGACAGCAAGATTTGGACGCAAGCCTCCAACATGGCGCCGAAGCGGTAGCTTCGCGAGACCTCCGACAGATGGCAGCAATTTTGCATAAGGTCTATAGGGGGGCGCCTTGAAAACCGCGCGCTGCGCCACGAGTGGCGCGGCGGGCGTGCAACGTTGAGAATCTGTCTTCGATTTGGCTTGCACTGCCTGCACTAGTTCCGAAAAGTGTCGCAGTGGTGCCAAGCGGTGCAGGGTGTGCGCCGCACCGGTTCAGCAAGTGCAGGTGCAGCCGCGACACGACTGCGCGGCGGCTGCCGCCAAAACGAAGACGCAAGTGCAGGCCGTGTTGGCCGACGTGGCGTGTATCGATGGTGCTGTTTACGAAAACATTGCCGCGATAGCTGTCTTCGAAGCTGCCGCATATGAAACTGCTCGACAGCGACGACGATTTCGACAACGGCGACCCTCATAGGGTAACTCCGAGAAGGTGGTTGTGTTTTAATTGGTCGCCTGCTCGTTGGTACGTGAAGATGCCAATCGTGTTCCCTGGTACGGGAACGTCGTCGGAAGATTCCATGAGTGTGAGTTCAAGAGACTGTTCAGACTGTCTAGAACCACGTTTTACTTGCTCAGTGGTAAATTCCGACTGGTATCGGCCTTTTACTAAAGTGCGTGCAAGGCCGTAGAGCTAGCGAAAAATCTCGGGGGTCCTGTGACCGACGTTTTAAGACAACTTCACGTAAAATTTCACCTATCCATGAAAGTGTGCTCGCTTTTGTGTTCAAAACCTTTTATTGACAGCGCCACTTTTCTTCACGCTATTCTAGAGCACAAATGTGACAATTGTTTGAAACCATTAAGATGCTTACGCAAGCTCTCATGGTGAATACATTTTTAAACTCAGCAGTTTTTATTGAAGGTTTTCTATCGCACACAGACTTCACGCTTTCGCAAAGACGAAGTGAGAGCACAGCTCGTGCCACATATATTTATTACCAACCCTTTTTTTTTTTCTATGAGTCTTATCGCCGTCAACCACGGTGGATTTTTCTGCTCATGAGTCATGTAAAAAGATTCACCTCAGTAGCTACCGAGAAGACGCGGCTAACATTACCCGTTGCACGCACGCCCTGAACAAGAACACGCAGCGTCGTCTGCTCTAAGCTTGGGAGGAGGAAGGGGCGCACGCCATGCTGCACTTCTTTGCACCTCCTCTTGAGTGAGCGAGTGCAGGCTGGCAGAGAACTCGTGCAGAACTACGCTTGCACCTCGACAAAACGAGGAAGCCAGTGCAGAGCGCACGCGCGGCACCAGCAAATCGAGGAGGGAGGTGCTGCACCCGTTGAACTGGTTCCGCCGGTGCAGCCAAATCGAAGAGACCTTTAGCAGACAGCAGCGCCTCATTGTTATGGTGGCGGTGGGCGCAAGCGCCCGTAGCCGGCGCGTTAGTGCTTCGAGCTGGATTTAAAGGTATCGTCAATCTGCCGTGATGCCACCATGAATACAAGGGAAAACCTGCACGAAAGCGGCCACGTTTTCCACGTTAGTGAGCGCCTTGCTGCTCGTCATCAGTACTGACGGGTAAATAATTGCGTCAGGTGTGTGTAATGCAAGATGCTTACTCTATAACTGTCGCGGTAAGCTGTCAATCTTTGACACTTAGAATATTATTAGTGCGTGTCCACTACCCGCGTACTTGCAGAATACACAGAGCATTTATAATTATCGATGGCTCCACGGCCACTCGCCGTGGAAATCACGGTGAGTGGCGGGGCGGCGTGCTCTTTTGTTGCGGCTTCGTGCCACGGCGATTTACAGCCACCGAGTCTCGCAAAAAAGTGCTTTGCCTGAAATTGTCGCGGCATCATCATCGCTCATCATGATCACAGTCTGTACCTCACCGCTCGCGCTGCTCATGCTAAGGGCTTGAGGCGCGTTCGAGAAAGAGAACGTGCTACGATTTCAGCCAGAGAGGACGCCGAAGCCCCGTTTCGTCTTTCGCTTCACCTTGTAAAGTGGCGACGACGACGGCACGGTCACTTCGGCCACCGTCACGTCTGTCATACACTACAACCTCTTGCGTTGTTTATGCTTTCCGAAACACACTGACATGCACATCCGTCGCTACAGCATTCGCAAAGCTTCGTTTTTCGTACAGACCCTGTAGTTCTGCTACTCTGCGTCTTAGCATGATAGCACCGAGTGCGCATAGCGCTGCTGGGCGGCTAGTTGTGTTTACGGTAATATGCTACGTAACTCAGTTCGCCCCTTAACTGATGGTCCTATCAACCCAGCAAAGCACTAATTGACCTCGCATTGCATACCCCAGAACTGTGAAGGGTAGACGGCGAGGTAATAAGGTCCATTAAAATGTTCCATCAGTCTTGAGCTGAATTATAATTCAGCTCAAGACTGATGGAACGTATGCAAGGCATTTTATAAAATGCCTTGCATACGTTTCTTTTCTCACCAGCTCTATGGCAGCAGGAACATCACGCAAGATCATTGCACCTGTAGAGGTGGTGCGATCAGACCAATTCCAAGCATGCAGCGGCAGAACGCGAGACGGTTGAGGGAACGGGAACCAAAAATTTTTTTCGTCGCACAGCCGTGATCCACTTATGCCGCTGCCCAATAAAGCAGGGACGAGTCCAGAAACTGAAACGTCGTTCCCGCAGGACACGACGTGTACCTGTTGGTACAGTCGACTACGCAGCAGTTCATTGATTGCGATAAACTACGTGCTAGCGGGCGAGGCAGAGCGTTTGGTTCTGCTCGGGCTCTCAACGACTGTCTGCTCTGACGGCCGCGTGGCGGCGCGCCAGTCGCAGTGCACAGAGTGTATAGCGCACGCCGTCTTGTCATAACCATTGAAAGGCCCGCACACCTGATTAGGCAGCACTGCGGAATTGGAAGCGTGAATGTAGCTCACGATCGGTAAACCGCATGAGCGTATCTACGTATCTCTAAACGAACGGTGCCACGCGCACCACTGCTGGCGTTTCATTCGGAGCCGATAGTACGTATAATAAGTTTTAATGTGCATCCAACTCACCCAATCCACGCTAGTTGTCCGCAATAACCCGCTGGTCGGTGAAGTTATCAATTTTGTTTTGTCGGCAAACGTTCTGTGTACACAGGTCCACACCACAACTGGGAGTGGATTGAGAATGATGTGATGTTTGAACTGCATTAATGAGAGGTTAAATTTTAATTGTTCACCTAATCATTCAGCAACAGTGGTGCGCGATATGTAGTTAGGGCTCTACCATATCCAGTCCTGGTAGCAAGAACGCGAATTCGTTGTCTACGGAGCGAGTATTTGGGTGTGCTTTCGTGTGATGTCGTGGTGTCAAGTTTGTTTTTATAAATGTAAAGTAACAACTTGTATTCGTAGACCTGCCTTGCTTTAAGTATGCCGTCTTTTATAAATATTGTACGGCTAGACATCTCCCTTGGGTCGCCATAATAATCTTCAAATAGACGGAGCACCTTTTTCTGTAACACTTCCAATTTGTATAAATTCTTCTCACTAGTAGTGCCCCATACAAGCATGCTATAATTCAAACGCGAATAAAAAAGAGCGTAATATATCTTCTTTTTCAGCCAAAGCGGTATAAGCGAGTTTAGTTTAAATATGCACCCAACAGTCTTGATTAGTTCGGATGCGAGACTGTCGACATGGATATTCCAGGACAAATTTTCTTGGAACCACACTCCGAGAAATTTTTGCGATTTAACCTGCTCCAGCCTTTGGTTTTTGAACAAGATGTTAATGTCGTCCTCGTAAGGCTTGTTGATAGGCTGGAATATGAT
>JALIZH010014855.1:0-15566 GCA_030522465.1 Rhipicephalus appendiculatus | reverse complement strand
GGATCACCTTCCTAACGTTCATGATCGAGTGTCAGCGCTCTAATCTGCTTGTTTCACCGTCGTATATGTCATGGTGATAAACAAAAAGCATTCACGAGCTCGTGAATCTACTTGCGAAACTGAAATACTCGCACGAGTGCTCCCGGTCTCGTTTTGTGTTAGTAGCCGAATCGTGTCAATTTCCACTTACACTGCGCTTTCTAAACAGTTTCTATGCTTTGTGAGCACGAGAATATCCTTTTACGCTGCAACATAATAAAAAACATGTCGGAAATAAATTCAGAATAAATGCACATAACCACATTCCCATGCGCGTCTTGCACCCACAAGGCAAGTGGACACGACAAATGCCACACACGTTCAAAAAAAAAAAACATGGTTGATCCCTCTGTCATAGGAATCGGTATAGCACGAAAGTGAAACGTGTCCTTACAGAAGTAGTTGAATGTTCACTGTACATTGATATAAAAGAGCTTACACAATGTCTATTGGTGTTTGACAGATATAGCACCGTTTAACGGGTATGAATCCACGTTGACGCTTGCTGCTACATCTGTATACCGACGACTAACGTCTATGAGCAATGATTAAACAAACCCTTGTGGTCATATATGCTTGTGGTATCTGTACGGTGAGAGCGGAATCAGATGGCATCTTCGGCTGAGCCGCACTGGCACCGTGGCGGTGGAAGGGAAGTTACGTCAAACACCGCACGAGTTTCACGCCCCGCTACGCGCCAGACGAACGTGGGAACCACAAAACTCGAATCCACAACAGCAGCGCCGTCTGCGAGAGACGTCATTCAGCAGACGACTATTTCCAGCGTCCTGTTTGTACTGGCAATAAGAGCGAAACGACGAGAAAAAAAAAAAACAATGAGAGACGCTTGCGAGATGCTACGTGTCCAGTGAGTGCGCGTCTGTTCTCCAGGCGGTTGGGCTGCAGCGGTCTTGCACAAACTCGATTAGGGTTACGGTAACTTTTGCGTCACCTCCACTGTCCAGTGAAATACGGCTGCAAAAGTAGCCGTGTGCAAGCACGGCCTGACGATGCACTGCTTGCGCACGTTTTCCCTCCTGTCCGACCGTGTTCTGCGGCAGCGCTAGCTCTACATTACGCCTGCACTGACGGTACGTCGCTGCGTCGTCTGCCAACGCGCGCTGAACGATGGGATAGCACGACGCTCCACCGTCGATCGCCACGGTGGCGCGGTGGCGTGCACTCGTGTCGTGGCCGGCCCAGCCGAACGTGCGGCACCACACGCGTGGTGCCCAGGCGAACGTACGGCACCGCACGAGTGCGCAGAAAACGCCACCGGTGCCGCCAGCCGAAGATGCCAAGAGAAAGAGGCGTGACAGCCAGAAGAGCATCACTGATTGGACGCCGAATTTGGGCTAAGGTCGCCCACTCGCGGCAAGTACTGCCCGACCAGAGGGAAACGCAACGCGCGTCGTGTCTTCCCCGTTGGCCGGCTGCAATTTTTCGCGGGGCGAGTGTTAGTTGGGAACGCGGAGTGCTCGCGCGTCGCAGAGCTAGCTTTGGCACGGCCGCTGGATAAAAAAGGAGGTTCTTTTTTATCCAGCGGCCATGGCTTTGGTATCGATGGACGCTATGAGTGACGCTGACGCTGGGGGGTAAGGTCGCCACCTGGCATTGTGTTAATGCGTCAACAAAATTGCACTTTTCCTATTCGAAACGCGTCGAATGGGACGGACGCGTAGGAACGACGCTCTGAAGAAACTAAGTGTGGCTTTCACAGTTATGATGCATTACTTCACTTAAGGAAGAGCACTGCGACAGGACATTGGTAGATATAAAAGGCGCGTTTGTAAAGCCTACAGAGTATGTGACCGTGGGACGCTCCATTGTGACCAATATACACAAGATGCGATGTCTGCTCGAGTGTTGCGATGCCAATCAAGGAGGTGTAGCGATTCTACAGATTGATCTCGAGAAAGCGTTTGATTGTGTTTCCCATGTTCTTCTGCTTGCCATTCTCGACCATGTCAATGTTGGAACCATAATCAGAGATGGGGTAGCTATGGCATACCGGAATTGCACGACACGTCTGGTAATCAACAAGTCACTAGGAGCTACCATTAACATAAAGCGTTCTGTTCGTCAGGGCTGCCCGCTTAGTCCCCTATTGTTCAGTTTATATATAGAATCGTTGTGCTTAGCAATAACTCAAAACAGCAGCATTCATGGCTTTAGGTTACAAGAATCGGAAGTTAAAATTCTGGCGTATGCAGACGATGTAGCTGTTTGTTGTACCGATCAACAAAGTGTTACCGCTACCATCGCTGTAGTTAAAAGTTTCGGCAATGCAACCGGCAGTCTAGTGAACTGGGGAAAGTGCCTGGGCTTCTGGCATAGAGAGTGGTCATCAAGACCAGACTATTTTGCCAATGTTAAGTGGGCGACCACACCTGTTAAGTACCTTGGTGTACCGCTGCAATATTACAAAGATAACGAGAACTACTGGCAAGAACAAGCGAAAGAAATCCAGCTGAAAGCCAATAAATGGAACGGTAATCATCTGTCAGTGTTTTCGAGGGCGACTGTTTGCAATCTGTTCTTTGCCTCAAAACTTTGGTATGTAATGCAAGTGTTGCATTGTTCAAGGGCAAACATACAAAAGCTTCATCGCGTCTTTGCAGTGTTCGTGTGGGCCTCGAATTGGGAAAGATGCAGTCGAACTAATCTGTTTAAAAGAGTTAAACACGGAGGGCTGGGTTTACCACATCTTTTCATACGCCAACTTGTAAACAGGTTCTTTTTTTTTCCGCTACACAAGGGATCCTTTCCTTCGTACTGTGTGCCAACTGAGACTGACGCGTGCTTCCTGGTTACGTGGTTAGTACGAATCACATGATCGGTGCTGTCTGCGGGTATCTTAAGGAGGTTATTCTCAGTATACGCTTTTTATCAGTTAGATTTTCTAATGAATATCTGTTTTCAGTGACTCGTAAAAAGCTGTACAAAGATGTGTGTGATGCTGTTCTGCCTGAACATATATGTACCGAGCCATGTACACTGGAGGCCAAGGGCAAGATGTGCTTAAGCGGGTAAAGAGAATGCAAGTGGCTCCTTCCACGAAGTCCTTCTTTTTAAGCTTCACACGGGTACATTATCTGCCAAGACATTTCAAGAAGACCGGGGTTTTTTCTTACCTTGGGGTACAGATTGCCTTATTTGTAAAAAACCAGAAACTATAGACCATGTTTTCTTACACTGTTGGGAAGGCGTATATTTTTGGGACGTACTTCAAAGAACGATAAAGGATTTACCTTTAAATCCACATGGCATAAGATTTCTGCCACTAGATGATGAGGAGGATTTGCCTGTAGACTTGATCATGCTTAATGGCCTTCATTGTTTATGGCGGGCCCGTATGGCAGGATTTTATCGCGATCCAGATGCACGGCCCGCACGATTGTATTTTCGAGAGTGTATGGCCAAGTTTGTAGAACTTGAGAAAGCTCAGGAGTGCGCACCTGAGTGGTTGTCGAGGGTAGAACCCTTGGCAGCACTCCGGGAATTTTAAACTAGTGTCTGTCTACTAAGACTGACACAGCTTGTTCTTACTTTCATATGCTTGCTGTTTGATGTACATGTCTAAGAACAGGCAATAAAGCAAAAAAAGACCGTGGCGCAATGGATAGCGTGCCCGGCATCGGTAGTCGTTGGCCGATAGGTCGTAGGTTCGACTCCGGGTGACGGAACGTTTTTTATTTGTCTTCCGCTGATGTGTATTTTTTCGACGTCATTTCCGAGACGGAAATACGTCACTGAAATCTTGGTGGACCCCGGCATAAAACACTTTCGTGTTAAAAAAAAACAGCACCAGGTGCCTGTAGGTAGCCAGACCAGGCTAGGTTACATTTTAAAAACCTGCTAAGCTCAGAGAAACTGTCACTTTCGGTTTTTGAAAAAAATTCACTCGTAACAGTAATCTCAAGTTGCGCACAGCCTGAGAAAAGGCGAGATTTGGCTGCTTGACAGTTGGTCTCGAAAACCTGGTCCTTTTGGCTCAGTCATAATAATTTAAAATGTGTGGGGCATCTGATATTGTTCAGGAAGGTGTTATCATTCCCAACAAGCAAACGAAAGAAATTTCGATTTTTCTAAAACTTCAAGGCCGTAACCTCATATGAGCCATAGTAAATAACAGCACGAAAACAACAAAGACAAGAAAGATGAAACAGGACTGGCGATCAATATTTAATACTTGAAATATAAAAAAAATGATTCATATCATCAATTCTTGGCCAATCCCCCTGAGTGGGTATGAGCCATGGTAGAGGAATCATCATCATCGTCATCAGCGCTAATCCCCCGTAGTGGGTAGGCGCCAAGAATTAAGGAACAAGCAAGCAAGCAAGCTGTCCTGTTTGATGAAACAGGCTAGCATTAGTCCTGTTTCATCAGTCTTGTTTTGGTGCTTCCGCGCTGTTTTTTATTATGAATGTGTACCAACAAGCTCGAGTTCACACGCTTCTCATATCAGCGCACTTCGCGCGAACAGGCGCCGTGAGTAGGCGAGTGGTTTTCCTCGTATCTTGTGTTCCGATCGAAGATGAACGCTGTACCAAGAAATTCGAGGAAATAAGGTTTAACGACACACCACACGCCCCAACTCGTGAGATAAGTCGAAGAACATGGTTCGTACGAAGTGTGCTTATATTGGGTGACATCCTTAGAAGGATCGCGGGTAGGATCCCGGCTGTGGCGGTCGCATTTCGATGGAGGCAGAATGGTGTACTGTGCGAAGTCAGTGCACGTTAAAGAACACCAGATGGTCCAAATTTCCGGACCCCTCCACTACGGCGCCTCTCATAATCATACCGTGCTTTTGGGACGTAATACCCCACATATTATTATTATACTTAGAAGGAGCAGCCTAGCAGATGATTGACAGAGCTGAGGGCGCTTTGTGGGCAAGCGCATACCCTCTCCCTGTTAGCAACTCGTCTACGTCGCACGGGGCTGACGCACAGAAAAGTCGCCGTTCGCACTCGCTAGTTGAAGAATTGGGCGGCTGTACAGAGCTACTCACCAGCAGAGCCACGTCGTCCAACCCAAGAAGGTGGTGCTGAAAAATGAGGGAGCTCATTAAATGAGGCAATGATAACACCCGAATCGCGCAACCCGTGGCGTTGGACTAGTGGTAATGGTGCTGGAATGCTCAGCTGATTAGCTGACCAGAAGATCACCCGACAGAATCCTGGCCGCAGCGACCGCATTTTGATGGAGTCGAAATCGTAGATGTCCGTGTGCCTAGGTTTAAGTGCACGTTCAACAACGTCAGGTTATTGAAGTTTCTGGAGCCTTCTATTACGACGCCCCTTGTAACTGTATCATTGTTTTGGGACGTAAAGCCCCAGCAGTTATCAAGAGCCAAATCATACAAGCAGGTGCTCACAGAGACGAAGAACGATCATCTTACTTCAATTGTCCTAATGGAGGTTAGACAGTTCTTGTTTTCCTGAATAAATGGCGGCTCAAAACGTATGAGGCGGTTGCGCACCTATCAGCACTTCATAATAGATTCATCTAGTAAGTTACAGAAATACGGTACGCAAACACGGTACGGAAGTAACGCTACCGCTCTTCCCTTTCCGGTCCTTGACTTTTGCCAATGAAGGCACCCCAACACCTCAAAAGATTTTTTTCAAAAATTACTGTAGGGTTGTCACACCACGTTGTTGCCTGTCAGCGGTTGTTAACGAGGAACCAGGCGCGACGGCATTTCCGCCGACACCCCCATCTAAGAATGGAGCCGCCCGTCTGGCTCTGGCCCGAGCGCGACGCGCGCATCGAGCCCCCAGAACAACGGCCTCTTCAGATCGCGCGAAAGGTGCGTCTGTGCGTCGCCTCCTCCGACTGCGACAAGTGCGGGTGCATTCCTTTCAACTCCGCACAACTGCTGGGCTCTCTTGCAAAACTTTCTCGCAAGGCAGGTATGACATCTTCATTTTCCGTTGCATGCTTTCTTAGTAGCCCAGATAAATATTACGCATGCCGTGGAAAGCCGAAGTGCGCTGCTGTTTCGCGTTACCATAAAACTGTTCTACAACTCGCGGGAACGCAGCCGGTTCGCCATTGTCCCGTTGATCTTCATGCAAATCGAATGCAGTATGTTCTTCGCGAAACAGTGGTTGTTTTCTGTGAAGTTGGGGTGACTTTCTTTCGAATATGGTTAATAGACAGAGTTTTTGTAGCCGCGCGGCAAGTGTAAAACACTCCCTTGACCCGTGCGTCGAAACTGAAAACCCCAATGGATCTTTCTAGAAAAAAGGACGCGCCAACACTGGCAGAGGGGTGGCCGGCAAGCCGAAACATTTTGGTTGCCGGAGATTCGGCTGTTCGCGTTGGCTGGCATCTACGGACAATTTGTCCGTTCACACGAGCGCGTTGGTGCTTTGAATATCCGATGTTATAAGCCTACATGAAACTTTCGTTATAGCACGTAGATGGGGCGTAGCTTTGCGTTGGGGAAGCCACCCCACCCCTCGCTCAGCGGACGATGGACGCAGAGCCACGTCCGAACCGTTTATACGCTCTTCTCTCGTGGTCCAAGCTGTAAGAATTATTTTAGGCGAAAGCCTTAAAATTGACCGTCGGCGTGAATCAACTGCGAACTTGCACGATCAGGGTGCGGTTGCGAGGGCTGGCGCGCGGGCTGTCTCGATCGACATCATTAGATGGCTCGTATACTTTAAGCGCTTATGTTGTATTGAGACGACAATCAGCACGAAAACCGCGTCGCTCCTCGGAGCGACCGTATTGCCTTAACCAGCGTTTTATAAGTTTACGCGAGATTGGATCCAAAAAAGTTAGCTGTTAGCCTTACTCTCTTAATTTTAAAACCACGCCTTAGTTCCTTCCCTAAATATATGACGAAGCCCACAGGTGTGAAATGGCCGTGCTCATTCCCTCGAGGCTCTTCATTGGCAGATAACAAGTACCACGTGACAATGTGAATGACCTAATCGTTCCAAAACTAACATGCCAGGGATGATAACTGCCTTTGCCGTAAATAGGCCTCCGCCTGCCGAAACGTCGGTCAGCCTGTCTGACTTAGTAACGTTGGTCTGAGCATACGCGTGCGCACGAGGGGGGCAGGGGGGGGGGGGGGGCGGCCGTACCCCCTAGTTGCCTAAGGGGGGGCGCAAAGTCTGCCCCATACATTGACTTAATAGGGAGAGGGGCGCTGCGATGAACCTTTGCTCCCCCTGAAGGGGAACACTGAGCACGCCTATGGGTCTGAGGCACATATTCCTGCTCAGACAACCTCGATAGCACATTGTGTTTCCATCCCTCGGTTCCCACCTGTATTTTACATTGGCCACAGTACATAGGAGCAGAAACTATAGCAATCACGACTGGAACCATCTTGGAAGCAGCCGCACCTACGAAAAGAACATACAGACCACGTCTTCTCAATCATACAGTGGTCACCTCTGAAACCCACTTGCATCTACGTTACTTTCATAGCTCCAGCACACTACCTATGAAAAGTACACAGAAAGAACTTCTCCGTGGGGATGCGGTGGTTAGTGTACGTGCCACAAGTTTCAGCGTCTCTTTGAAAGTGCCTATCGCTAGTCGAGTGTTTCTGAGCCTGCCTAAATATTTGTTGCTGCCTTCCATGCTCATTTTATGCAATACTGGGTATGAAGTAGGAGGCTAGAGCAGCGGACTTGAGGGAAATTCCATGCTGCACGCCATGCATTTTTGGCATCAAGCAAATATTTGGACAGTCGGATGAATGAAGATAATTCTGCTCACTGTGTGCTCACGTGGTTCACTTGTAATAACTACATTCAAGATACAAACGGCATCTAAGGTAGTTTTGGAGTAATCGTTTTCACTTCACGGACTGGCTCACTAATCTCGAGTAATGATAGATGATTTTTATACTATTTTATTACAGACGTCCAACCATGGCCGAAGCCGAAAAACGGACATGTGAACAAGCCTCCAGCCCTGTCCAAGGACCTCCATGGAAGATATGCGTCAACACGAGGCAAAATTCCGCTGCTTCGACAACAGGAAAAGGGTTAGTAATATATGTGTACATTTCTGAAATGTTATAAAGAATATTCTAGTTCTAGTTGTTCAATCAAGGTTATTTTAGGGGCGAAGCTCCTTAGGGTGTGGGTCTGTCCCTCCTCTGTAGTCGTAGTAGTAGTAGTAGTAGTATAGTAGTAGTAGTAGTAGTAGTAGTAGTAGTAGGTAGGTAGGTAGGTAGCCACGTGTAGTGAAATGTACCCACTCCACGTGATAAAGATGACGATGACGCAGTATAGTGGAATGTACCCACCACACGTGATAACGATGAAGTATAAGCGCGTTCCAGTTTAGTTGAATGTACCCACTACACGTGATAAAGATGACGATCACGCAGTATAGTCGAATGTACCCACTACACGTGATAACGATGAAGTATAAGCGCGTTCCAGTATAGTGGATTGTACCCACTACACGTGACAACGATGACGATGACGCTGATGACCATGAAGTATAAGCGCGTTCCAGACCACACATTCTCTTTCTGTCATGGATGAAACGATCGAGCTTCGCCCACTCATCATCATTCACTTCGTGGATATGGCGTGATTTTTTTAAATGCGAAGCATTTCCTTGCGTACAGCAGGCACTTTTAGCGTATCTATCTATCTATCTATCTATCTATCTATCTATCTATCTATCTATCTATCTATCTATCTATCTATCTATCTATCTATCTATCTATCTATCTATCTATCTATCTATCTATCTATCTATCTATCTATCTATCTATCTGCGTACGTCTCGGTGCTCTCGTCATCACCTCCTTAACTTGGGGTAAACCAAAATTACTATGGGAGGGTAAGATGGTTTGACGAATATCACTCGCTGGTCATAACATGGAATAACATGACCATCCCGTGGCGTACGTCGTCAAACCCTTTCCGCCAGACACGTGTGGCACGTACCCGTATACCACGGGCGGGTATGTGCCGCAGGTGATTGACAGTTTATATCTACACAGGAACGGCGAGAACTGACATTGGCAATTTAAATGCGAGAGCGTTAAGAAAAACCGACATCAACAGCATTGACCCGACGAATGCAAATAAGTGCCATTGCGGTGCTATTACAGAGATTGTGATGTTACAAGTTCATGAGGTGCAGTCTTCAATAAGTGCAAAAATACGAGCCCAGCCGTTAAAGGGGCACTAAAAAAACAATGACTTGGTTTAGATTGACAAACTGCAATCTGAGAACCCTAATGTGATGTGTTTCACTATCATAAGTTCATTATTGGCGGAGAAAATCAAGGTCGAAATTTCATTTTTAAATGTCGCGCTGAAATCTCCGCCCGTGACGTCAAAAATTTCAAAATGTATTTTTCGTATATTCGTGACATTGGCTCGATGAAACTTTCTGAAACTTCGTATGCCAGGTCGATGGCACCCACATATGACAATATACTTCAATTTTATCGATTAGAAGCTACGTAGGATCCACTACACGCCTTCAAAATTTATGACGTCACAGTGTTTGGTGCGGGAATCTCACGGTGGCGTCTCCACCCGCATTTTCTTTTCGCGCGTTTTCTCGCTTACCAAGCGTCGTGTCGCGGTAAGAGTGGTGTTTTCGGGATTATGAAATTGTAATTTTTTAATACGCGAAAAATCGTTTTGCTCTTTAGTGTCACTTTAATATTCAGTATTGTAAACAGTGATGTTATTAGTGGCAATGAGAGTAGATTGCCTGTTATTTGTCTGGTAAGCATTAAACGTAAGTGGAAGAGCTTTCAGTCGTGCAATCACGAGTTCGCAGTTTTTGATTTAGATGTGGGACCCATGCGACACCTGTGTGATCTTATTGTGGCCTTACAAAACATTATAGTCTAATGAACTCCGATGGTGCTGTTTGTTTGTGACTGATAAGCAGATGAGCATGTTATATTCACATTGTTTGATCATATCAGGCGGTTTAGTAATTGTAACAAGTAACGAATTGTTTTCATGAATCTCAGTCAAGAAACAGTTGTCCATGAAATAAATTGGGAGGAGAGCTAGTGTCTGCAACATTCACAAGGACTTAGAAATATGCATGAAGACTTAGTGCCACCTGAACCTGCCTGCTCCAGCTTTCTTTCAACGACTACGTTTTTATTGAATCTTCCACGTCGATGCCTTGGCTCGATGGATAGCTTATGTGCATGTGCAACTAGGATAATTTTGACAGCGAAGCTTGTTAAGCGTTTGTTCTGCCAACTATCGTTACCAGCAGAAAGCGGCTATGTGCCAAGCAGCTCCTAGCATAGTGTAGCGGCAGCTGCATCGGCGTCGCATATAGAAGACGACGAGACGCTCACTCTGGCACGAGGCAGGTGCCGCGTCCAGAGGGGCCTGCGCGCGCTAGCGTTCGAGGCAGTCATTAAAATACTTCTGATCACAGTGGTCGTGTCGGGGCTCGCTCTCTGTCTGGTAAGGCCGAGACTTCGCCGGTCTGCGAGGTCGCACATTCGCCACAGTGCACGGTGTCGAAACGCGCGTCCGGTGGAAGGAAGGACTTCGCAGGAGGGACGGGATGGCGCTGGATCTTGGAGCGTTGACACGGCAAACAGCAGCGCACCCAGTCGCGAACTTGTGCGTTGAGCTGAGGCCAAACGTAGCGACTGGAAATTAGCTTCTGTGTCGCGCGAATCCCTGGATGCGACAGACAGTGTACAGCATCGAACAGGCGTCTGCGAAGCGGTGCCGGGATGAAAGGTCGGGGTGTGCCAGTAGAGGTATCACACACTACCGATGTACCATCTGAAGTCAGAACAACGTCCTCCAGTTTCAGCGACGTTGATGAATTTCGGAGGCTACGCAGCTCGGTGTCGTCACGCTGGTGAGTGGCGAGTAGGCCGACGTCGATGATGGAAGGCTCTGCAGTTGGTGTGGATACTGCATCGACGCGGCTCAGAACATCGGCAGGAATGTTGTCGGTGCCTTTGACGTGACGGAACGTTGTCGTAAACTCCGAGATGTAGGAGAGATGTCTACTCTCGCGAGGCGAGTAGCAGGACGCCGATCGGTTCATCGCGTGCACAAGGGGCTTATGGTCAGTCAAGACACTAAACTGACGACCTTCTAGGAAGTGCCGGAAGTGTCGGACAGCCAAGTACACGGCGAGTAGCTCGCGGCCGAAAACGTTGTAGCGGCTCTGTGCTGGATTCAGCTTCTTTGAAAAGAAAGCGAGTGGATGTCATGTGCCGTCGATGAATTGTTGCAAAACGGCACCAACAGCGTTGTTCGAGGCGTCTGTCATAATAGCAGTTGGCGCATGTGCTTTCGGATGTTTCAGCAGTGTTGCACTGGCGAGGGCAGACTTGACTCTTGTGAACGCGTGGGCGGCCTCTTCAGTCCACTGAAGCGCTTGTTTCCTTTTGGAGCTTAGCCGAGCGTCTAGAGGGGCCACAAGTCGTGCACAATCGGGTATAAACCGTCGATAGAAATTGACGAACTCGAGAAATTGGCGAAGCTTCGTCATCGTAGTCGGTCGTGGAAAATCTTCGACGACGCGAATCTTGGACGGCAGTGGTCGAATGCCGTTCGCGTCGACTATGTGTCCAAGGAACTCGAGTTCCTGTTGTCCAAATTCACTTTTGGCGGCGTTGATGACGATTCCTCGGCTGGCAAGGCGGGAGAACAACAACCGCAGGTGCTGAACATGCTCTTCAATAGAAGTACTTGCTACAAGGAGGTCGTCGATGTAGGCAAAGACGAATGGCAAGCCTCGGGTAACGGAGTCGATGAAACGCTGGAACGATTGACCAGCGTTCCGTAGGCCGAAAGGCATGCGGAGGAATTCAAAAAGACCGAAAGGTGTGGTGATGGCGGTCTTCGGGATGTCTTCCTCGGCGACTGGCAACTGATGATAGGCGCGAACAAGATCGATCTTGGAAAAGATCGTCGCACCGTGCAGCGCTACCGTAAAGTCCTGGATGTTCGGAAGCGGGTAGCGATCAGGAACTGTGATGTTGTTGAGCGCCCGGTAATCGCCACATGGACGCCAATCCCCAGTCTTCTTGGGCACCATGTGAAGTGGTACGCCCAGTTGCTTGAAGAAGGTCGGATGATACCGAGTGCGAGCATGTGCTCGAACTCTGCGCGAGCAACCTTGAGTTTCTCAGGGGCCAAACGCCGAGGTCGAAAATAGACCGGAGGGCCGGAGGTGACGATGTGGTGACAAACGTCGTGTTGGACCGGTTGAGTCCAGTCCGGCTGGCGCGTCAGAGTGGAGAACTCACGGAGAAGCTCGGCGAACGGTTCTTCCAGCATAGAAGATATTGGTGCGATTGGCGATGTGGTTGTCGCAGGCGCACCGGTAACGGTCAGTTGCGTAACAGATTCGATAAGACGACGTTGTTTCACGTCGACAAGGAGCCCATAGTGGTGCAGGAAATCAGCTCCGATGAGGGCTCGTCGGACATCTTCAACCAGGAAAATCCAGCGAAACGCTCGTCGGAGGCCAAGATTGAGCATGATGGAGCGTGATGCGAAAACGGGAATCTTGGTACCGTTGACGGCTTGCAAAAACGACACAGGTGTCGTTTTTCGGTCGGAGCGTTGAGCAGGAATGATGCTTATGTCCGCTCCTGTGTCGACTAGGAAACGTTGTCCTGTGGCTCTGTCCGTGAGATAGAAGAGGTGACTTGTGTGCTGGGCCGGACCGCTTGTCGCCGTCAGAGGTCGGCCGGCCTGTTTCCCTGCCACGAGCACGGACGCCGGCAGTGACGAGCGTCGGCTCCAAAACGGCGATGGTAGTAGCAGATGCCCGGCGTAGGTGACGCGTCCCGGCTGGTGGGTGTGCGTCTCCCTTTGCTGGAACTTCGTTGGCGTGAACGGCGAGGTGTCGCGTGGCGATGTTCCGCTGCAGACACGATGCGCTCGAGACGCTCGCACAGGGCATCGAGCGGCGATTGTGCTGTTGAAGACGGGAGAGTCCGCAGCGTGGTTGTACTGTCACTAGCAGACGCTGTCGTGGCTGCGATGGTTGGCGTGGCTACTTCCATCACCTTGTCGGCCAACGCGGAGAGTCCGGTGAGGTCCATGGTAGAAGCTGTCGCCAAAACCATCTGCACGTTAGCCGGTAGTCGGTGCAAAAATAACTCGCGTAACAGCGCGTCGTCGATGGATCTCGCGTTGTCTCCGAGCAGCTGCTTCATTCGGCGAATAAGTTGACTTGTGCGTCGGTCGCCGAGTTCTTCAGCGGACAGAAGCTGCTGGATACGAGAACGCTGTGAAACTGTCGTGCGCTGCAGCAGGGTCGTCTTGAGGTCGTCGTAAGCGTTCGCAGACAGCGGGGTGCTCAGCAGATCCGCTACTTCGTCAATAGCAGTGGGCGTGAGTGCCGCGACAGCGTAGTGGAACTTCGTAGCTTGGGAGCGGATACCAGCAACTTGAAATTGTGATTCCGCCTGAAGAAACCATGCCGACGGATGCTGGTCCCAGTACTGAGGAAGGCGGACAGCGATGGCTGAGCAGGAGGGCTCACCGCGTTGCTCCGGAAGGTTCAGTTCTCGAGAACTCGTGCTGTCGGTCTGTTCCATGATCGCCTCTGCCAGGGAAACGTATGGCCACAATCACGTCCGGGTCACCAAACTGTGGCGAATGTGCGACCTCGCAGACCGGCGAAGTCTCGGCCTTACCAGACAGAGAGCGAGCCCCGACACGACCGCTGTGATCAGAAGTATTTTAATGACTGCCTCGAACGCTAGCGCGCGCAGGCCCCTCTGGACGCGGCACCTGCTTCGTGCCAGAGTGAGCGTCTCGTCGTCTTCTATATGCGACGCCGATGCAGCTGCCGCTACAATAGCATATAGCAATGCTTACTACAGTATAGTGAGGGGGTGGGAAAGAGAAATGAGGGTGAGGAGGGGTGATTTGGGGGGCGTGGAGAAAGGGTAGGACGGGGGGTTGGTGAAGCCGGTATTCGCCACAAAAAACGGTTACGTGCCAAGCTGCTCCTAGTATAGCATAAGCGAAAACAGTATTGCATACCAAGGGGGTGCAACAGAGAAGTGAGGGAGGGGAGGAGTGATGTGAGGGTGAGAACAGAAAGGAGGAAGGAGAGGGTAAAGCATGAATAGTCTTCTGTAGCTTAGCATATCAAGGGGTGGGAAAGAGAAATGAGTGGGAGGGATCTGAGGCTGAGGAGGGAAGGGAGGAGAGAGGGCAATATAGAAAGAAAAGGGAAATGACGGCGACGAGGTGATGTGAGGATGATGAGGAAGGAAAGTAGTGGGCCAGAGGGTAGAGCATGGCGTAGCCTTGTATAGTTTGGCATATCAAGGGGGTGGGAAAGAGAAGTGAGGGAGGGATCTAAGCCTCACGAGAAGGGAGAAGAGCGCAATATAGAAAGAAAAGGGAAGCGAGGGCGAGGAGGTGTGATGTGAGGGTGAGGAGGTATTAAAGAAGTAGGATGGAGCATGGCATAGCCTTGTATAACTTTGCATATGAAGGAGTGGGAAGGAGAAGTGATTAGAAGGGATCTGTGGATAAGGAGGAGAGAGGGCAATAAAGAAAAGGGAAGCGAGGGCGAGGAGGTGTGATGTGAGGGTGAGGATGTATTAAAGGAGCAGGATGGAGCATGGCATAGCCTTGTATAGTTTGGTGTATCAAGGGGTGGCTAAGAGAAGTGAGGGAGGGATCTGAGGCTAAGGAGGAGAGAGCGCAATATAGAAAAAAAAAGGGAAGTGAGGGCGAGGAGGTGTGATGTGAGGGTGAGGAGGTAATAAAAGAGTAGGATGGAGCATGGCATAGCCTTGTATAGTTTTGCATATCAAGGAGTGGGAAGGAGAAGTGAGTGGAAGGGATCTGTGGATAAGGAGAGAGGGCAATATAGAAAGCAAAGTGAAGCGAGGGCGAGGAGGTGTGATGTGAGGATGAGGAGGTATTAAAGGAGTAGGATGGAGCATGGCATAGCCTTGTATAGTTTAGCATATCAAGGAGTGGGAAAGAGGAGTGGAAGGGATTTGTGGATAAGGAGAGAGGGGCAATATAGAAAGAAAAGGGAAGCGAGGTTGGAAAGGTGTGATGTGAGGGTGAGGAGGTAGTAGGATGGAGCATTGCATTGCCTTGTATAGTTTAGCATATCAAGGAGTGGGAAGGAGAAGTGAGTGTAAGGGATCTGTGGATAAGGAGGAGGGAGGGCAACATAGAAAGAAAAGTGAAGCGAGGGCGAGGAGGTGTGATGTGAGGATGATGAGGAAAGAAATTAGTAGGGCAGAGGGTAGAGCATAGCATAGTCTTGTATAGTTTGGCGTATCAAGGGGTGGGAAAGAGAAGTGAGGGAGGGATCTGAGGCTAAGGAGGAGAGAGAGCAATTTAGAAAGGAAAGGGAAGAGAGGGCGAGGAGGTGTGATGTGAGGGTGACGATAAATCAAAGGAGGAGGATGGAGCATGGCATAGCCTTGTATGGTTTAGCATGTGAAGGAGTGGGAAGGAGAAGTGAGTGGAAAGGATCTGTGGATAAGGAGGAGAGAGGACAATATAGAAAGAAAAGGGAAGCGAGGG
>JALIZH010014854.1:0-32222 GCA_030522465.1 Rhipicephalus appendiculatus | reverse complement strand
GTGTCATTGCTCTGATATTTTCAGTTCATTGCACTCTCTTCTGCTCAAATGTCATTCAGGAAGTTCTGTTCTCTTACGAGAGTCTTTCTCGTGTCTTTTCCTCAGAGGTGTTGCATTGGAGTCTGAAAATGCTGTGTTGTTCTGGTCTAACGTGTTTTTTAGGCATTTCAGTTGTTGTTCTGATTCTGGTACAACTTAAACGGTGTGTGCAAATGCTGTTTCTAGTGTTGTGAACGTTCAAAGACAGATTGCACTCAAATTCACACAATCATAGTACCATTTGCATGCTCAAAACACAAGAAAAGAACATAGTTGCGTGCAGCAGAGCATATTGCAGTAAACCCGTTCTATGCAAGTTGCGTGCAGTATGGCACATGACAGGAAATTACAACACTCTCACGAAAAGTTCTAATTAGCATATAAGCACAAAATAAGACTATAATCAAGATGTATGTGTCCTCTACTACAAATTCTTGCCAAAAAACCCCACTTTGAGGCGTTTGTTGTGACGGATTGCCGAGGATTAGATTTTGCTCACAACGGTCGCCAAATATGGCGGGCTTTTGTTTGGTTTCAATAGAATTGGTTTGAAACGTTGATTGTGGCTCTAAATAAACGAAATACAGTCGGCTTTTTTGGTATGTTTTTCTCTAATGATTGTACAACACGATATGACTATTGATTTTGACCGATGAAGTAGGATTATTAAGGATTTGGAAGGATTATTTCGTGGTGCTCACCATCCCTATCGAAAAAAACAGCGTTTCCAGTGTCTCCCAGTGCGTTTCAGCGCGCTGGGTGACACTGGAAACGCTGTACAATGTGTCCCAGTGTCTCCCAGCGCGCTGGGAGACACTGGGCACTGTACAGCGTGGCCAGCGTCGCCCAGTGCGCTGAAACGCACTGGGACACACTGTGCAGCGTCACCCAGTGTCTTACAGCGCGCTGGGAGGCACTGGTCACGCTGTACAGTGTCTGCCCGCACACTGGGAACACCGGCGGCACATTGGAAAAATCTGGGCGCGCTTGATGGACTTTCTATAAGACTTTATATTGGATCGCGAGATGTCGAGCGTAAAATTTACCGAATATTTTCAAAATGTTCTGTCCTGTGTGCTACACATATATAGCTTTAGCTTCAGTTAGGCGACGGATGTGCTTTTAGGCTAAAGCAATCATCTGTCGAGCGCGCGTGCGCTTCCTTGAAGTGTGCTCGAGTGTCGTCAATGTAGTTTATAAACCACATTGAAAGAACTCATCATTCGCAACACAGTATGGCAGTAGTATTAGTCTCACAATCAAGATCAACCTGCTCTAGCAGTCAGTCGTTCCCGCACGTCACCGGCAGCAGTTAGCCGCTGCAACGCGCGCAATCTCGGCGTTTTCAGCTTCTGATTTGTGTAATCGAAGGTTCAAATATGACCTCGCTTGGATCAGTTATGATCGAAACTACATTTAGCGGTTATTAGACTCTTTGTAATGGAATATATATCCACGATCTTCACAGCGACCGTGGCTCACGAAGTGCGGCCCTAAGCCTAATGCTCGTTTCGGCTAGAGTGAACTACTGCAGATCTAGTACGCGGAACGTAAACAAGGGGACAGAAAATATGTTCAAACGGGTGACGAAAAGTACAGTGTTCAGTGAGCAGTTCAGATGCACGATGTTTGCTACGTAGGTATGACTAACCGCTTAGCGAGACAGTGCGATTGCCGCAACACATCTGCGATTACGCTCGTAAGTTTTGGTGCAAAACGTGCCAGGTAGACGTTCTGATCCAAGGCAGCCCATAACAAACAAACAAACAATCTCCCTGTCAGGCTGGCGCGAGCACAGTTGGCGCGAGCACGAAGAGACGAAAATCTGCGTTTCTAAGCGAGAAAACATTGCTATTGAATACCGGAATTAGCTATAACATGCAGAAAAAATAACCCGAAGCTTGTCTTTCGAGTGTGGCGTAGTGGGTAGCGTGTCAGGCTCAGAATGAGTAGGTCGTCAAGGTAGCAGGTTCGAATCCTGCGCGCTCGTTTTTTTTTAAATTTTTTTTTCTGTTTTTGTCCCAGTGCTCGTGTTTCAGCCTTAATTACGATGTGGGCATAACCAAAATTTTAAAAAAACAATTTAAAAGCCCAATTTTGGCCCATAACGCATGTCCCAGTGTGCAGCGCGCCAGCGTCCAGTGTCCCAGTATCCAGCGCCACACTGGTCCCATAATCAGGTATGGCGCTGGGACAGTGCCACTAGGTTTTCCGATAGGGATATGCAAAAAGCAATGGAAACAATAGGGAAAACAACTTTTATTTATTCTGTCCTCTTCAATTACAGCTACGGCCAATGAAATTTTTGAGGGATGTTCTCCTCGAAAAGATAATGTAGGAATAGGAAAACTGATTTCTGATAGAATATACATTTAGTAGTTAAAAATTTAAGAACCACTTTTTACGTCAGTTTCAATATAGTGTTTGTTTGCAAAACGTATCCTTTACGAATCGATTGACCCCTAGATGTCCGGTTTATCTGGTCTATATCCTTAATTATTAGTGAAAAACCGGGAGCTTACCAGAGCTGCTGCCGAGCCCTGGGAGCGGTGCAGTGGAGAGTAGTCATAAAAGGGACAGAGAGTGGTGTTGGGCGATGTAAAATTAATTAAAAAAATATAAAGAGTTAAGCCCTGCCTGCTGCACCGAAGTATCGCAGGCTGCGGAATTGAAATAAAAAGAATAAGACATGATATGTCAAAAATTTTATTTTTTTGATAAAATAAAAGGAAAGAATAAAAGAGAGGGGAGTACCACCACCAGCGAAACGACAGCCGAGGGAGCGGGCCGGCAAAGTCAGGGTCTTTATTATGTATATGTAACGTCAACTAATTTACATACTATTTCTTGTCTTGGTCTTGACTCAGAATTATGTAATGCTCAACTAGATCACATACTGTGACTTGTCTTTGTCGTGACTAACAATTTTCATCTTCTCCTTTTCCTTCACTGTTCCTTGCATGCCCTTCCTGGAGTCTTCAACTTGAAGTCTTTCCATTGGGGTCTTCATCTGTTCTTCATCTGTATTGGCTCCTTTTTATATATATTGTTACGGGAGACAAGGCGTTTGAGAATATATTTACACTGTATTTACAGCACTCGAAGGCAGGCACACAAGATGGAGTCCAGCCTGCTCGAGATCTCCCTCAGCGTCGTCGTCTTCCCTACGGTGTTCATCTTTGGCACCCCGTGGCATCACCCCCGGCGGCGAAGGCACCGTCTCGGTGCTCGGCTGGTCGAGTGATAGCGCTTCAGCCGAGTTACGTGAACAACGTCCGAAGACGATCGCGCCCGGTCGTTGTGAAGGGGCTCGATTTCGTATGTCACGTCGGTGACTTGGCGCACGACACGGTACGGACCGGAGTACGGCGAAGTCAACTTCTCGCACAGGCCAACTCGCCGTGAGGGCGTCCAGAGAAGGACCGTGTCACCTTGGTTGAACTGGACATCACGGTGGCGGGCATTGTACACGAGTCGTTGCTTCTCTTGCGAATCGCTAAGGCGCAGGCGAGCAATCTCGCGTTCCTCTGGAGCTCTGGATATGACATCACGAGCGTATTCTGATGTGTGGGTAACGGCCGGAAGGAGCGTGTCAAAAGGGAGCGTGGGGTCTCGTCCATAATATTTACGGTTTCCCCACCGCTGCCCAGGCTCTTACATTTGACGCTTGATTTCAATTGTGCATAATCAATCATAAGATACGATCTAAATTGAGGTCTCACGTTTTCTTTCATCCCCTTTTTTCCTTTCGTTTTTTTTCTTTTTGCTTCTTTTTTTTTCTTTTTTGCTTTATTTTTTCCGTATTCGTTTTATTCTTTTTTTCTATCTGTGTTTTCTTTTTTTTCTCTCTCTTTTTTTGTTTGTTGTGTATCCATTTATGCATAATAGATTCGTCTGTTTCTTTTCTTTCTCTCTCTCAATTTTCCTTTTTTCTCTGTATTTCTGCTATGCACAGGATTTGTTTTGTTTTTTTTGTTTTTTTTTCTTTTTCCTTTTTCTTTTGTTTCCTTTTGAATGAGATGTACAGTAGTCTATTGTTCTCGACATTCTTCAACCTTGTACCAGGCCAGGGCGTCCCCAAAGAAATGTTTTTTTTTTCCTTTTTTATTTCGTGATGTAATTTCCCAGCCGCGAACATGCCACTGTTGTCTAGGCCTTCTGAGGTTCTCAGGTGCCACCAGTAAGAGATGTGACGCCTATGTCCTACTTTGAGGACTTTAGTTTAAATTCTTGAAAAGCTCAAAAGTGTGGCGTCTACTCGATGGCCAGGGTGTCGGAACGAAGTGTTTTTCGTTACGGTTTTAGTTTCGTTCCACCGCAAAAAGTTCCGTTCCGTTTCTGTTCCGGAACGAAAAAAAGTTCCGTAACGTTTCGTAACGTTATCTGTATGCAAAATTTTGATGTTAGAGTATCGATAAAAATACACTAAACGCTCGTTAATTCGAACTTACAGTTAATTCGAACTGACGCCCTGGTCCCGGCACGTCATTATGTATATCTATGGAGGGAAACTGAATTCAATTCAATTTTTATTTCATCTTAAGGATGGGGGGCAGGCTCGGGAGAAAAGTGACGTTTGTCACTTGAGGAGAACCCGAGCCTCCCTATACATGGCAAGCAACGAAAACATAGGTGGACATAGACCATGGAACATAGGCCATGAACATAGGCAATGAACACAGACCATGAAATGCTTGGCGCAGTAGAAGTGAAAAGATGCACGTAGAGTAATGCTATGCACAGAAACTAATATACGTAAGCACTTTCCTACTGCACAAATTCCGAAGTACAATGCAAAATATGATGGAATACAAAACATACTATATATAAGACAACAATCATATGCACAGGAATTGTAAACAAATAAAGACATAAATAAGTACATAAATAAATACATAAATAAATAAATAAGTAATTAAATAAATAAATAAAAAAAAACTAATGCCTGAACCACCATTTTCGCAATTTTCACGATGAAAGCACTTCCTTAATGTCACGTGCACTGCATTTTTCAATGATTATTTTTGCCTAAAGTAATTTATTTAACAACAAAGGAACAGCAAAACGCAACATTTGTCACCCAAAATTTGTTCTACAGGATGGAATGTTCCAGTGTTGCTGTAGACGAGTTGGGTACCGAGTAGCATGTGTTTCCAGTGCGAAGATATGTAAGAAGACACGATTGTTATGAAAAAGAGACTGCTTATATCTTATTGCTAGGGAATACTCGTATAGTTTGTGAATTGGGATAATATTAAAGCGCTTAAACAGTTCTTCAGTATGTGCATAGTAGTCAACAACTCCCGATAATTCGAGCGCGTCGGCATCTACAACGGTTAACTCGAACTGGGAGCCCCTTGGCTTTCGTCCATCCTCGCAGAAATAGGCCCAGAATGATCGCACAAATCACTCATTACTTTCATATGTGCAAAACAAGTGTAGTGATTGATTTCTGTGTATCTTTTATGGTTGTAAATGTCGTCTGTCTGCTGCTACTGCTGTATGGGTGGCTCGGCCTAGTCAGGCAATGTTTGCCTTTAGCCATGTCCCCTTGGACAATTTCAATATTGCTCTAAATAAACTAAAAGAAAGACTTTAAATTTTGATTGCTTTAACTCCATCATGTAAATGAACGTGTTTTGGAGCACAAATAGCTTCGTATGTTTGGCACTAAGGCTCACTGATCACGTGAATGCGAGTCGCTGCTTGTTCCTGGCGTATCACTGACTGATCAGTAAATTCTGTTCGCTGTTAGAGCATGAACTTAATTTACAAGGTTACCTGCCTCAAACGTGTAGTATCGCCTAATTTGCGAGAACGAGTCCAGAGGTGGCTTCTCTGGGTTCTTTCCGCACAGTGTGGCGCGATGTCTGTTCATTCTAGCGCCTTCCCGCTAATTCGAATTTCGCTTAATTCGAACAATTTTATAGTCCCCTTAGAGTTCGAATTAACCAGTTTTTGCTATGTTGGGTTTGTCGTATAATTACTCACGCTCCTCTTAAGAAAGTGGGCAGGGGTAGAACACGTTCTTGCCACGTTCTTAAGAGGTGCACAACTAACTGTACCATGAATTCCTACAAATCATCGCAAACCAGTGCCCTTCTAAGTTATAGCAGACTTTCTGAAAAGTGAATTACGAATATTTTGAGCACGCTCAATGCTTTTCGTCAAGGGAGTGAGTATGATCTCAGAAGCAGCCGTCATCGATCGTACCTCTCATATGCGAGACCGCTGTTCATAAAAGACAAACTTGCGCGCCGAGAATGCCCTATCCTCGCTGTATGTGTCGCGGGCACACGAAAGTCCACTTGCGTTAATATAAGCATCTCTGATTGCCAATGTTCTCGTTTTTCGCGCAATTTCAACTCATCTTTACTTTGGAATTCTTGCCTGGGGTATGCGCGAGTTCTGTACTCCGATATGTGCATTATTGCTCAAGTTGCGTGATCTCGGCTGTTCCGGAATGTCAAGTTTCCGAGTGAACCGAAAAACGACAAAAAAAAATTTCGTTTTCACTCCGGAACGAAATAATAGATAACGTTTCGGTTACGTTTTCGTTCCGGTCAAAAATATCGTTTTTTTTCGTTTTCGGTTTTCGTTCCGTTCCGATACACTGGTGGCCTAAGCCTTCGCATTTCACCTTGCTCATCTCCGTCTCACACCCTCTGTGGTTTTCCAACTGCCGGCTCCCGAAATTCAGTGCCTTGAAGATCGGGATGCGTGGTTGATACCCTTTTTTTGTTCTTTTTTTTTTTAGGGGGAGGGTTTGTTTTTGAATGGTGAGACGTATATAGATATGGAGACATGGTGGACTTTGTGTTTCTCTCCGTGTGGCCATTGGTGTTCTGTTTTCGGACTCCTTTTTTTTTTCATCGTGTGACGGAATCGCCACCGGGAACCTATTATTGGTTTCCTTTGTCTCTTTTTTTAGATGCGAAGCAGCTATTTGACTAGGCTGTGTAACGCTGTCCCTCCGTGCGTACGGACGAACGTGCCGCAACGCGCGCCCCTCGCCGCAGGTGTTGGAGTGGTGCCAAGTAGGTCACGCCGCAGCTGCGCGTTGACGTCACGCTCCCCTCGCAGTGCGCGCTGACGTCACTCTCTCCCTCGCCTGCCGCGCGCTCACCGGAGCGCCCGCAGCTGCCGCCTGACGCGCAACGACAAGACCTACGCCAGCCATCGCTTCAAACGAATCTTCCAGCGCTCACCGCAGCACCCGCGTTAGCGCCGTTCAACCCGTGACGCCACCCGTGCGCAACGCTGCTGCTTCGCATCCCATCAGGGTTTCCTCTGGGAAAATGGTGTAAATTTTTTTTCCAATCCGCGGAATTTTCTTTACACCCTGTTATTTATGGTGCCTACCATTTCCTCAAGGACGGCCGCAGCCTGTACATTGTCTATGAGCAAATCCCTTCTTTGTAGGAGATATTTACAATATTTCTTCAATTTTATTTTATATGTTTCAGTTAGTTTACCATTGTTGAAATAATTATGTATATCTACTTCTTCTAGATTACAGGGGCAGATTCTATGGCGTCTTATTCTGAACCTCAACAGATAATGAGGTAACCGTCCATGTCCTGTCAAAATTTGTGACATTTGATGATTTGCAATGAAATGACTTGGAATTTGGCTAATATTTTGGAACCAGTTATGAATATAACTTTTGTAATATTTTATCTTATTCCCACAATTGATTCCACTTTTGATATATTTTTTTGTGATATTCTTTATAAACAAATTTCTTAGAAATAGGGGCATTGATTTCTTCATATCTTATCGCTTTTTTGCCAATTCATCTGCGATATCATTACGCATGTTACCGCTATGGCCTTTTACATAAGTTAAAATAATTCTATTGTTTACTGTTGCTTTATGTAGTAGTTCTTTTATTGTGAATATGTAAGGATTAATATTTTCGGTGTTTACCCCTTGAAGTACAGACAAACTATCTGTTAAAAGTTGGTAAGTGCCTATGTTTTGCTGTAATGTAATATATTCAATGGCCTTTGTTATAGCTATTGCCTCCGCTTCAAAATTGTTACTATATTTCGGTAAATTGTTTTGTTTCTATTATTGCTTGTGATTTGATTACTACAAAGACTGATCCAGCTCCAATTTCATTACAAGATCATCTGTATAGATTTTAAAATCCGTTTCTTGGATTAATTCTTTGCTAAAACTGAATTTTAATTTGTTACTAGGGTGAATTTGGCTTATGTCTATCTTTTTGATGATATTGTTAGAGTCAAATACCTGATGTACAATTCTATTTCTTTCTCTGTTCTTAAATGTACTGGGGGTACATTAGCTAAGACATTTAATGCATTATTTGATACAGTTTTATAAGCTTTTGTTATTGATAATAATGATTTTCGTTGAATTGATTTTAATCTTTTGACTATGGTGGTTATGTTTTTAAACCAAACTGGGGCTGCATATGTTATTATCCTTTCCGTTCCTCTTATATATATAGTTCTCTTAGTTGTTTGTTTTTACTTCCTCTATTTTTACCAGTGAAATTGTTTAAGTTGATTGTTAGATCATTTTCTCTTTAATATAAGCTAAATGCGGAAGGGAGGACAGTCTTTCGTCCATTACCACTCCAAATACTTTCATTTCCTGAACCATTTTTATCCTCTCATCTCCTATTTTCAGCAATGGAGGGCTTTTAGAATATTTTTCTTTCACAATCATAAATTCCGTTTTGTTTGCATTAAATTCAATGTTATTTTCATTGCCCCAATTGTGTATTATCTTTAATGTTTCATTTGCTTTATGCTGCAGATTTCTTTTAGAAGCTCCTTTGATTATTATTGTCAGATCATCGGCAAATGCCTGTACATATGTTTTTTTTCTGGGTATTTTTTTTGTAAGAACTTCCAACATCATAATAGTCCACAGTAGTGGACTTATGGGGATCCTTGTGGGGATCCTTTCTTTAGACTGTATGTATGTGATAATTTCTTTTTTATCGATAGTATTAAATGCGTTTTTAATATCCATTCATATTATCAGTACTACTTCTTTATCCAGAAGCGCTTGATCCAATTTTTTCTTTATATTCTCTAATGCGTCTGTCGTCGATGTACCGTGTTTGAATCCATATTGATTTTTTAGAAATAATTCTTTCTTGTTTAAAAAATAATATAAACGATCTTTGAGGAGATTTTCTAAAATTTTTCCAAATATTGAATTTATTGCGGTCGGTCTGTAAACTGATGGAACGCTCTGGTTTTTCTTTTCAGGAATTAATATTATTTTTGATACCTTCCAATCTTCAGGGAAATATCCTATTTTTAGACAAATGTTAAAGATATTTACAAAGAATGTTTTCGTCTTTTGATGAATTGGATGAATTCTGTCGTTAATTTATCCGGTCCTGGGGCGACATCTTTCTTTAAATTTTTAATTATTGCTTCAACTTCCTGCTGCGTAAATTCCCGATCATCCTCTGTGTCATTGTTTATTTCCAGTTCTCCTAAATTTATCTCGTTTAATTCGTTTTCTGCTGATATTTCGTATAATTTGCTTGGGATGTAATCTACTGTTTCTGATAAAGAATTTGTTGTTGTCTGATCTTTTATCATGCTTTTTATGATCACTCGTTTTTTAATTTGGTTCCGAGCTAATTAACCCTATGTTTAAAGGGTTCTTTGTTTTTTTGTGATAAAGTTATCCCAATCCTTCTTTTTCGCTAGTGCTATATTCTCTACATATGCTTTATGTTCTTTATAATACCGTTCTTTAATAGTTTCTCTTATATCACCTCGACTTTTTTTTAAACCGCCTTTCCACTGCTCGTACTTTTTCCTTTGTATTTCTACTTCCAAACTCCACCAAGTGTTCTCTTGCTTTTCCTTTGTAGTACATTTTTCATATTTTTGTATAGATTTTTTTAAGGTTTGATAAAATTTTCCTATTAATTGTACAATGTCCTGTGCGTTGTTGAGGTATTGCGATTCCTCTTCCCAATGAATACTTAATAAGTCCGTTATTGCTGTTTGTTTCCCTGTTTTAGTTATTTTAAGCATATGTAATTTAGCCTCTTCAAATATTTCCATTTTAATGAGTTTGTGATCACTATATGATGACTCGTTTAATACCTTCCATATTTTCGTTTCATTAATTAAATTATTTGAAGTAATAGACAGATCCATCCGACTTTTCCCTCTTGAACTTTGGAATCTAGTTTATCTCCTCCCCAGATATGACTTTTAGCGTTAAAATCATCTGCTATTAGTACATTTTCTATATTTGCTTTTTGGATAATATTGTCTATTTTAACCAATAAGTTCTCGATGTTCCCTTTAGGTGGCACGTAACAATTAATTAATTATTAACACTTTTTTATTCCTGAATTTTACTATTACTGTTACTAAATCTTCTTCTATGTGTAGAGGAAAAATATTAATTGAATTGGAGTGGAATCTTATAGCGGCTTTTGGATTGTCATTATGTGCTATTATTTCATTCTTTATTGGAAATGGTATGACTTTTCCTTTTAAATGATAAGGTTCTTGTGCTAGAAAAATATCGTGATTTTTTTTCTTGTTGACGATTGCTTGGATTTTGATTTGCTTTAAATGACCTTCCTAAGTTAACCTGGATTATTCGAGTTTTCCCAATGGGGTTGATTTTGTATTTGCCATTTTTGTTCCCGAAAATTACAAAAGGGAAAAAGAAATATAAAACAGTACTTACTGTTTTGCCCGTGAACCTGTTTAGACTCCGTCCCGTTGCAGGTGCCTTACGCTTAGGTAAGTCTGGCTAGAATGTAGATTAATTAGCAGAACAATGAACGTAAGCTAAGTTGGTATTGTTATAATTAGTCGAGTCTCGCTAACATCTTCATCTTTTCGACTTCCAGGCTGTCCCGGTAGAGCGGGCACTGCCAGGACATCACAGAGTGAGTTATGTCACCCGACTGCCCCTCGCGCTCACAAACTCTGCAATAAGGGTCCTCGTCGCACTCCACCTGTCTGTGTCCCCTTTGGCCACAATTTGCACAGCGCAGCGGCTCCTGACAGTCAAAACGCGTATATCAAATTTCTGCGCATCGCGAACAGCGAGGGAGGGTGATGTGGTCGAAGATTTGGCACCTGGTCCATCCAAGATTGATGTGCTTCCTGCCTTGCAGGGCGTTGAATCCCTTCTTCTTAGAGCAAGAACCACAGTTGAGCCCTGTCTACCATTCCATTTCTTTTTGACTAAGAGATCATCAGGGGTACATTGGAGGTGGTTCTGCTCTGTAGGCGTTGGGGGAGTGCATCATCAGCCATGTCTTCATCGACTCCAATTATTTTAATATTGAATCTGTTCTCCTTTGGTTTATTGACTTTCAGTTGGTGAAACTCTGGCCTTATTCGGATGTGGCTCTCGAGCTTTCCTGTTGACTCTTTCGAGGCAGTTGTTAGGATGATGCCTTGCCCTCCTTCCTTCATTGTAGCGTCTGGGATCCCCAAGTCAGTGGGATTGGCTGTTTTCTTGATGAGGTCCGCCATGTCTCGTTTTCCCATGGCGTAAGATGTTAATATGAGGGCATATGACTTCCTTTCCACCGTGGCGGGAGGCTGGGGCTCGCTTCACTATTCTCTCTCCTCTCCCTTTTTGTTTGCAGATGCGTGCCTCTCCAATTCGGAAATCCTTCCCCTTTGGAACACAATCTCTTGGCCTTGCTCGATAATTATCTTTTTCGTCTTGGAGCGCTCGGGTTAAGACACCATCAATTAGTGCCGCCACTTCATCATATGGGCAGTAGCTGTCGTTATTTTTGTAAGAGCCTTCATGATTGCCCTATCGGATCTTGCAAGCTTTGTGAGCAAGGAGGGTTTCTCTTGCTGTTTTTCATCCTGCTGGAGAGGAGGGTAGTCGTCGGTGAGTTTCTGTTGCTGTTGAGAGTCCTCTTCGCCCCGGTGTTCTTTGTCGTCAGAGGGGTCTTCCCAAGAGTCTTTAGGTCCTTGCTGCTCTTCTGGTGTTCGAGCTACTCTTGTATTCTCTTTGTCTTCTTTCTCCTCGATGGAAAACCGTGAAATGTTCCCATAGGGTTCGTATCCTTCGTTTGTCTCCGCTTTGTGAGCTGTCTTCAGAACGCTCTTGCTTACTTTCTTTGGATTTCGTCTTCTCAACCGTCTTTTCTTTCTTGCGTTCTTCAGTCGGTGGTTTGTGACGAGGAGTTGCCTGCTGGGACGGACAGCTTGCCTGCGAGTTCGACCGTTCTTCAGTCGGTGGCTTGTGTCGAAGGGTTGGGTACTGGGTCGAAGTATTTGCCTGTGCATTCGGCATGATCTTGGGCTGTTGTATCCTCAAAGAGGTTCCAATGCGGTTGTTTTTGACTTGCGCAAACTATATTGAGCGATAAACAATCGAGAGACGGAATTTGAAAGCCTTCTCTCGCTCTAGGCGTAATTCCGCTAAATGTAGCACAGAAAAAACGGGTAGTGGGCAACCATGAAAGCGCTCACAGAAAAAGTGTAATTTCTTACGTTTTCTGTTGAGTTATGTGCTCGAGGTTTCTTCCACGTCTATCTCCGCATTTTTACGGTTCGATTGACACCTAAATTGTCCTCCTGCGATGTCTAGAAGCCGAGATATGCTCCGTTGTTCTCAGAATCGTTGAGTCCCACACAAGATGGCGGCCCCCCTTGTGGCATATGATGCTACAAAATAGCTTGTTCTTTTCCTTTCGGCGCGTCTATTGCTCTTAGATTCAGCTTGCTACTTTAGAACATTCTTCTGCGCAATTCATAAAAGGGACAGAAGGGGCTGTGTGGGCAAAATTTAATCATAAATTATTAAAAGAAAAAAAAATAAACTATGCCCTGCCTGCTGCACAAAAGTATTGCAGGCTGCCGAATAGAAAAATAAAACGAATATGACAAATGTCAAATTTTAATTTAGGAGAAGAGAGAAAAAAAATGAAGTAGAGAGCACCACCACCGCATCAACCACAACCCAGGGAACGGGCGAGGAGCTCAGCGGCGTTTATTGATCTTTTTTTTTAATGATCTCAAACTTCAACACGACCTACGTAAATATTATACATAGTCTTGAATTAGCCTCTTGACTCACAAAGTTTTTCAGTTTTTTCCCCTTTTGTCTCTTGAGTTCAATGTCATTGTTGAGTTTCCATCTTCTTTGGCCCATCCTCCATGTCCTTGTTGCCCTCTTCATCTGGGATAGTTCAGCTGGCCTGGACTCCTTATTTTCTTGGGGTTGCTCTTGTTCTCCCCTATTTTTGGTCTCATCCCTTCCCCATATCTCATCATAATGACCACGTTCCCCTCCATTCTCCCTCCTTCCCTTCCCCTGATTTTAGCTATCTGGCTTTTTGTCCCTTCCCATGAATTAACACTTTCGTTGTACTGACACTAAAGATTATTGATTCTTTTCGCCAATTTGTCTGTATTATGTCCCATCTCCACCTCAATTTTCTTTTGTCCTGCGTCTGTTCTCTCCTCACGTTCTCTCCCACACCGACTCACGACATCCAACAAATGTTTCTTATCTTAACAATAATACATTCACATGCACACATGTATTTCGATGTGCATATACACTTGTATATCCACTTATGAACTATGATGTACACATACACTTTCTGTTCAAAGGCTAAATGATTTGTTATATAATCTTTCGTTCGTTGTTTTTTTAGGGGCGAAGCTCCTTAGCCTGTCGGTCGTGCGTCCCTTGTATGTAGTAGCCACTTGCTGATGACGATGACGATCGTCATCCCCACTATGCGATCGCGATCGCATAGTGGGTACATGGAATGTACCCGCGTCATAACGATGACGATCGCGATACCACATGGAATGTACCCACTCTGCGTCATAACGATGACGCTGATGACGATGACTTTCGCGATGCCATACAACACATGGCATCGCGATATGGTCTCACATGCACATCGTTTGACCACATGCAACCAACCACCATCACGTCTTTGATGATGTACCTCAGGAGCTTCGCCCACTCATCATCATTTACTCCGCGGATATGCTGTGATTTTTTTTCTTTTTTTTGTCTTTTTTTTTCCTCGTGTTTTTTTTTCCTTCTTTTTCATCTTCTCTCTTGGCCATTTTCACTTCTGTTTTCTGCTGCAGTTGTTTTTTTTTTTCAAAATGTTTTTTTATTTCTTTTTTTTTCCACATCTTTCTCTTTTCTTTTGTCAATTTTGTGTTCTGTATTCTTCCATACTTTGTCATTTCTTTTCTTTCTTTTTTTTTCCTTTTTTTTTCCATCATTCCAATCTAAGGTTTTCGACAAAATCTGACCAAATCATTGTGACGCACAGGTCATTCGATAAATTTGAGCATATAAAATCAATTATGTTTATGCAGGAAGCCCATATACCACTAGGTGGATTTAATTTAATATTTTTATTTCAACCATTTTTTCCCCCAAGTTATCTCCGGAGACGAACATATCCATTCAGAGGTTATATAATTCTTCTGTGTGCCTACAAGGGGCCTATCAGTCTGAACCCGGCTCTCCTCGCAGAGGAGAACACCTGATAGTACGTGGTTTCCCACGACAAAGGCTATTATTCGCCATCTCTCGTGTATCCTGTATCCTGGTCCACGAGCTTGTTTTGCTGGACTCCTGAAAACAGGAGCAGACCTTTACGCACCATTTCTCTCTCCAAGAGAGGAAGCTCAGACCCATCTGGTCCTTCCCAGGTGTTCTTGTTTCCGAGGGCCTTCCGGACCAGGAAAACAGTCAGGTAAATCAGTCAGACTGTCTTCTCCCAATGACAGTCTATCCGAGCTTATTTTTCTTATAGTTCTGTTTTCCTTGTTTCTGGTCCTTTCTTTTCTTCAACTGACCCTATGAATGGACGAAATCGACCCCGGAAACTGAAATACTTGAATTATATGCTCTTTAATCTTTTTTTTTTGTTAACTTCCCACCAATTATATGACATGTGCGCACATGAAATTCAATAGTGTAACTGTTTGTAGTATAACAATGTAGTACAATTTTTCCCCTCCGTTCTACAACATCATGTAAAGCGATCAGTAAAAAATCAGATTTTAAGTAAAGCTTGTACTTAAACAGTTGGAAAAGATATAAACCCGTGAGCCGTGCATGGGAGAGAATTTGCTAGGCTATATGTAATGAACGTTGGACTTTCGTCCAATTAACTTAAGATTTTCTTTGATTGTATAATTATAAATTGAAACGTTCAACTTGTCCACCTCGACAAAGATGAAATATAAAGAAATATCAATTAAATAATAATAAGAAAATATGGGAAGGGGAAATAAAGCAAAAGGGAGTGGAGAGAGAAAAAGAAAAGGGGGAGGGGCAATGAAGGTTAAGAAAGGGAATCGCAAAATAAATAAATAAAACATATTATAATTAAAAATAAAATAAAAATGGCGTGAAAATATTTGGTTATAAATTTACAAAGTGGTGAAATAAATGATCTAATAAAATAAGAAAACAGGTGTAAAAAAAACAAAAAGGAAAACAAGAAAAGGAAGAAAATATCCAATGTTGGTAGGGAGAATTGCTCTTTCACCTAATATTTCTGTTCAGCATTACTTGATGTTTTCTGTATTAATCTTGTTTTCCGTTAATTCCCCTTTTTCCCTTTCCCTCTCCTCCCCCAGCCCCACCCTGCCAAAGTCCACCCCTAAGTCTGTCCTCCCTCCCCCCCCTTCTCCTGTTGCCCAAATCCCACTCTCCCAGTTCCCTCCCTCCCCACCCCTTCGTAGTTCTTTAAAATCATGGTTTCTTCATATATATTTTTTAAATGTTTTTATTAATGTCCTCAACCATTTCTTCCAATAATTTGAGTGATTCGGTATCGTTCAAGAGTTGGTTCTTTTTCCTGGGTAAGGCATTCTCATATTTATTTTTGAGTTTATTCGTATATTTGATAGTTAACCTGCAATCTTCCAAGTAATGATCCAGACTCCTGGCCGTTGAACCACATAAGCATTGGTCATTATTTCGGATTTTAAATCTATGTAGATAATGTGGGAACCTACCGTGCCCCGTTAATAATTGTGATTTATTGTGATTTGCCACAAAACCATTAGGAATTTGATCAATTGAGGGAATCCATCCCACAACATAAGAGTTGCTTTGTTGTACTTCCTGCTTCCATCGGTCATTCCATTTAATATAAATTTGTTTTGTCATCTCAGTGTTGATAAACTTTTTCGACATTGGAAGATTAATTTTTTCTCCATATTTTATTGCCTTTTTTTGCCAATTCATCTGCAATCTCGTTACCGAAATTGCCACTATGTCCTCTCACATATACCATATTTATTTGATGATTTTTAATTGCTTCATTTAATCTTATTGTTACTTTGTTTATATACGGGTTTAGGTTATCAGGATTATTGATTCCTTGGAGGCATGATAAACTGTCTGTAATTATTTGATAGCCCCTGATCATCTTTCTGTTCCACGACATATTTTAATGCTTCTGCTATGGCTATAGCCTCTGCCTCAAAATTGTTACTATATCTAGGTAATGAATACTGTCTTACTGCTATTATTTTCGAAAAACCATTGAAAACTACAAATGCTGCTCCTGGATTATTTAAATCACATGAGCCATCGGTAAAAGTGTTAAATCTAAACGTTTTATCGATTTGTAATTTATACGCAAAGCTCGTTTTCTCTGCTAGGTGGAATTCCCATTTATTGACTACTGATTTAATGTCCTCCGAATCGTAGATTTCGTTCGCCCAAATAAAGGGTTTATTTTTCTGCATTATATTATATACTTCCACTTCTTTTTCTATCCTAAACTGAACCGGCGGTAAACTTGCTAATATATTTAATGCGTTGTTGGCCACTGTTGTGTAAGCTTTAGTTATTCCTAATCATGGTTTACGTTGAACTGATTTTAATTTTTTCCCCATAATTGATGTGTTTCTATACCATATCGGTGCCGCATATGTGATTATTCTTTCTGTTGCTCTTTTATATATTTCGCTTAAATGTTTCTCCTTTATACCTTTTCTCTTTCCAGTAAACCTATTTAAATTCATTGTCAGTTCCGATACTTTGCCTTCTATGTATCCAAGTGATGTAAGAACGTAAACCTTTCATCAAATATTACCCATAAAATTTTATCTTGTCTACTAGTTGAATTTTATTACCACCTAGTTTTAATATTGGAGGGCTTTTTTTATACCTTCCCTTGAATAATACGCATTTGAATTTTAGTGAATTAAACTCAATTTGCTTTGTTTTCCCCCCAATTGTCTATTATTTGTATGTTTTTATTTGTTATTTGTTGTAGCTCTTTTTGAGACTTACCCTTCACTATTATTACCACATCATCGGCAAATGCTTGAATAAAAGCTTTTTCCGGAGTTTTTTTTACTAACAAATCTGATATCATTATTGTCCATAATAATGGGCTCAGAGGTGACCCTTGCGGGCAACCTTTCTTTAGTTTCATCTTTAAGTTTACCTCGCCATTTTTGTATGTTATATATCTTTCCCTCATGACTGATTCCAACAGTCGAATAAGATTTCCAGGACAATTTTTTCCATTAGATATTCCAATATATTTTCTAACCTAATTGAATTGAACGCATTTTTGATATCTAGAGAAATTAATAAAACCGATTGTTTGTCTAAAAATGCCTGTGTCACTTTCTTTTTTATATTGTCCTGTGCATTCGTAGTTGATGTCATGTGTTTAAAACCGAATTGGTTTCTTAAAAGGAGTCTCTCTTTATTCAAGTAGTTGTAAATCCTATCCTTCAATAATTTTTCCAATATTTTGCCGAAAATCGAATTTATTGCAATGGGCCTAAAATCTCCTGGTTTTTCTTGATGCTTTGTTTTTGGAATTAAAATTACTTTCGATTCTTTCCACTTCTCCGGGAAATAACCCCACTTTAAAAGTTATTAAACAATAGATAGAGGAATTTTTTGTGTTTACTGTATAGTCCTTGAATTAGCTCTGTTTTTATACCATCTGGACCCGGTGATACATCCTTTCGTAAATTTTTGATCACTGATGTTATTTCTAATTCTGTAAACCCTATGTCTCCCCTAAATTCTCTTTTTGCAGTTTCTTGGTGAAAGGTGCCATTACTTGTATTCGCTTCATTCTCTTCATTCAAGGTATACAAATTCCCTAAAATATATTCTACAGTTTCTTTTAAATTAATTGTTCTATTATTGTCGGGTTTTATGATGCTGCTGATAATCAACGGTTTTTTTATTTGATCTCTTGCAATCTTGTAAGCCATGTTGAAGAGATTTTTTGGTTGCTTTTGATATAAACTCATTCCAGCTATTATCTTTTGCTTTCTTAATATTTTTTATGTATGCATTATGTTCGTTATAATATTCATTTTTGTATATTTCGCGTATATCTCCTCTACTTTTCTTAAACCTTCGTTTCATAGCACGCACTTTTTTCCTTTGAATTTCCAAATCCTGTGTCCACCACATTTTTCCGTTTTTTACCCCTAGTAAATCTATTTTCATACTTTTTGTATAATTTTTCCAACGTGTCATATAATTTATTAACCAAGTTATTTAATTGAAGTGGTGTCTCCAATTTTCTTACTTCTTCCTCCCAATCCATATTTAACAGTTCTTGCATTGCTTTAAGTTCTCCTTGTTTTGTAAGTTTAAATAGAGGGGCTCTTTGAGAGTCATATAATTTTATTTTTATGTATCTATGGTCACTGCATGTGTTATCGTTCAAAACCTTCCACTTATTAATTTTTCTATACATTGTTTCTGAAACTATGGATAAGTCTATCCAACTTTTACCTGTGTTACAATGAAATGTGGGATCACTATCTTTACTATTTAATAGTATAAGGTTATTCTTAATAACAAATTCAGTTACCTCTTCTCCTGTTATCCGTTGACTCTCCTCCCCACATTTCGCTTTTAGCAGTGAAGTCTCCTGTCATCAAAATGTCATGTGTATTCGCTAATCGAATTATTTCTTCTACCTTGGTTAACGTTGGTTCCATTTGTTCTTTTGGGGGGCGAATAACAATTTATTATTAAGGTTTCTGTTTTATTTAAAGTTGTTTTAAATACTACCATGTTTTGTTCGATTAGTATTGGGAACACTGTTAGCTGTTCAGCATGAATAATCGCTGCGACCTTCGGATTCTGCCTTGCTGCCAAGATTTTATGTTTCAAAGGGAATCCAATTACCTTGCCTTTTAAGCTATAGGGTTCTTGTACCAATGTTATTATTTGATTATTCTCCTGCTGATATGCCCTTAATGCTTGAGTTGCCTTGAAAGCTCTAGCTAAATTCACTTGAACAATTTGAATACCTTCCTCAGTTTTATTTATTCTGTTCAAATTGTGATTTGCCGTTAATATTAAATTTTATTACCACTTACCATTGGCTGATCCTCACTAATTAGGCTTCTGCCAATTCCAGCTGACGAACAATTTTTGAGCGCTCTCGCTCCCTTTTGGCCCTATAAGTAGGGCATTTCTTGGACATCATCGAATGGGTCGCCATTTCTGATTCCAAGCCATCCTGTTTGCAGGCGCTGCATTCATATTCTTCTGCCCTGCACTCATTGAAGTGGTGTTTTCCACTGCATTCCGTGCATTGCGGTGTCTTGGCGTGACACCATCTCTGTGTGTGACCGTATTTTGCGCATTAGGTGCATCTTGGAATTAATGTATTGTCATAGCATGAGAATAGAAACTTGAGCTAGTTGGTACGGATTCATCTTGATTTTAGCAGCGCACTGACGGACGAGGACTAAGAAGTGTTGTCTGTAAGTGTTGTCTACCTTCTTTTCTTAGTCCTCGTCCGTCAGTGCGCTGCTAAAATCAAGATGTATTGTCATAGGTTGGACACCTGTTCCATCCAATATTCAGTTGGGACTTATGTTGCAACTGTTTCCATGCCCTAATTCCTAGGCTCAAAACGACAGTTTTTCCCCGCCTGCCTTTCCATGTGCTCGTTATCTTCAAATCCTCTTCCCCACATGCTAGTCCATTCTGTGAAATAAGCTTCTGCGTGATTTCTTCGGGTGTGAGATCCTCATCTACACCGATAATCTTTATTTCTGGCCTTTTCAATTTTGGTTGTTGGGTTTTCATTTTCGAGCTCAAGTCTGGGTCCTGTGCAATGAACCTTTCTAAATTCTTCAGTCCTTCTTTTGATGATGCTTTCTTCCCCAAACGCATTTCCGGTTCGTGTAATCCGAGCTCGTGTGGGTCCACCCTTTTTTTATGACATCCTGCAGTTCATCCGAGTTCAAACTATCGGATGTTACCAAGAGTGCCAGTTTAGCTGTTTGCCTTTCTGTTTCATCATCTTCCTTTTGAAAGAAATCGGTGATCTGATTTCCCTCCTTTTCCATGCTTTTCTTGCCTGTGACTGCCTCTGCATATGATGGGCCCGTTGACCTTGCTTTTTGCTCTTTGTCCCAAGCTCCTTCCAATCTAGCGATCTCGTGGGTAGCTTCCAAGGCCAGGCTCTTCAGCTTGGAAAAATCTGTCAAAATTCTGTCCAATAGATGCTCTTTTTCTTGCTCTCCAGCAGCCAATGCCAGGAGAGCCTTCATAAGAGATTTATCTATTTTCGTCACTTTTTTCAACATTTGCGTTGCCACTGAACCTTCCTTTTGGGGTGTCTTGATCCGTTCCTCCATCTTCTACCTTGTGTTCTATCCTCTCCTGTACCGCATCCCGCTGTGTCTGTGACTTTTTACTCTCTCCTAGAGAGTCGTGCATTGTCCTTTCATCCCTCTTGCCTGTGCGGGTTTTCAACTTAAGTTCCTTGTCCTCTGTGAGTCTTCCACGTCTCCGGTTAATCTTCATCTGAAGACCAGTCATCTTCATACTCTGAACAAGGTGTAGCCAACTTTTTGTGTCCCTGACCACCGTCTGCAGAAGTTGGCACATGCACCTCTTTACCTTGAAGAATTCCCTCTCCTCTTTTATCAAGCGGTTGCTTGCTGTTTGCTCTTGTCTTCTCCGTTGACTTTCTTTCGTGGCACTGCATTTTGCCTAAGTTTGTCAAACCGGTACCTTCTTTTGACTGGGTATCTCTGTGTTTGGTATTCCTGTTGTCCATTGCGCTACTCTTCAACATTTCCTCCTTTGTCACCTCACTTTTCTTGTTCTTGCCCATCATGAAACTCCACAACCCTTTGGGTGAAGGTCTTCAGGCTAAGTGTCGGCTTGTTTCTTTCAATATCTTTCTTCCTTCTCCAATCTGTCAATTTCCAAAGTCTCTGGCCGCTCTATGTCACGCACTAAGCGCCGCCGGGCGAGCTACGCGCTAGTTGCGTGCAATATGCACGGCAAAACGCCCAGTTGCGTGCAGTGTGTATTTCTATGGGGAAAGATAATTTCAAAATTCTTTCTAATTTACAATATAATTCGTGAAATACTGTCGGTTCGTCTTTCAGTCCTTCCTATCCTTTCTACTGACAGCAATATTTTCTTTCCACACGCGATAATAGCCGCGATGTGCGTGGATTCGGTTTTGAAGCCGTTTCGGTTCAAAATGACTGCCCTTGTTGACGGTTTTTGTGCCGGTTTTTCAATTGCTCATTGTGGCGTTAATACGGCGAAATACTCTTTGATATTTTAGTATTCTATAGATTCGAGAACGCAGAATACGCGGATGAGCTCTGTTTTACCGGATGTTTAGATTTTGTTGATTAAGCCGGATAAACTTTCCTACCGCACCATGTGACTCCTATGGGCAAAATACATGGTGACATTAAAACTCCTATAACATTGCTTGTAGTGGACCTAAAGAAGGGACAGGCAGTCTGTATACAAATGGAGTTGTATGAACAGTAAACAAGTAGTTAAGTGCCTCCTGAAACTCGACGGCTACTGCGCAGTAGGCGCCACTAACGTTCACAACCTCAAAGCGGCTAACATTTACTACACTCTCGTGCACTCGAGAGTTACAAATTGAGTAACTCAAGTGTTACAAGAGTTACACTCAAGAGTTACAAGAGTTACACTCAAGAGTTACAAGCTGAGTTGACTAACGAAACGAATGAGAACATGCACGGTCCGCAGGATGATTATCCCAATCATCTCGCGCGTATTGTATACATGTAGGCAAATAATAATTGGGCCTATAGTACGTTGAGTGACTTAGTGTAAGAAGAAAAAAGAGGAAATTTATTTTTCCAATTGGCTTTTTTCCCACAAAATTTGCGTTTTGGGTAGTTCTTATACCCCTTGATTTTACGCCTGCTATTGCTCCACTTAGGAGCGGCCTTGTCACCACAGTATTTTTGTAGCTTTCATGTGCAGGTGACGGAGAGGTTGAAGTGGGAGGACCAACCTCCCCGCTTGACACTGAATACACTCGTCCAGCTGTTTGTCTGAAACATCTTCCGCCACACCTCAAACTCTCCGCTAGACACTCTCCACACTCGTCCAGCTGTTTGGCTGAAAGATCTTCCGCCCCAATCCAAACTTCATTCCCACCTATAATAAAAAGAAATCCAAAAATAAACGTGTGGGAAAACCTGTTCCTGCATTAAGCATACCAGGTTTAAAACCATTATAAGATAAATGAATAGGGGTTTTATTTAATACCCAAAGCGCTAATTTAGATAGAAAGCCAATTAGGGAAAAAAATGTGGGCAAAGGTAACGCACTTGTGTCCTAAGGGCGCACCGAGTACAGATACCTCGCGGAGCATTTAATGAATGACACGAGACTGGCTGGGACAAGCCCAGCAAAAAATGGTAGGGTTATATAACATGACGAAGAAAAGAAAGAAAGAGAAAAGGTAGCAGAAGACCGAGAAGAGGAAAGTAAGAAAGACAAAACAAGGAAATGCCTGAGGGCAGGAGTAAAAAAAACCACTGCTCCTCCGCACACACAAGTTCATTCATTGTCATGTACATGGCGTCCTGAAGCATCGTGCATAAGCGCGTATCGAACCAACAGGGCGGAAAGAAGGAAGATAAAAGAAAAGGGAAACAGAAACGCTGCATATCGTTTGTCCGACACCGTGTCGCCAGTCCTCTTGCTCGCACAGTTGCCTATCTGCGGTGAGTCTTTCGGTTCACCGACGCAGTCGTGAGGTCCCGGTATGTCGTCGTTGTAGGAGGATGGCGTCACGGTTTTACCATAGTGTTTGCCCGCAGACTAGGACAATGCGGCAGGCAGAGGCCGCCGAGGTTTTCACCCTCGCCAGTGCATGGCCTACAGGGCGGCTCCACCTCCACATCATCCCATTCGTGCGGGTGTGTCCTTTGTCAACTGCTTTTTTTTTCTCGGGTGTTGTCGCGCCAGGGTATCGCGAAAGCGCCATAGGGTCGCAGCATCTCAGATCTACGTCAGGCGTATGTGGGCTTCGGCGTCGTCTATGAGACTACCGCTCCGCCGTGACTTCGAGCGTGCAAACGTGAACCTGTCATTCGAAGTGCACCGCGCGTACAGGTGAGGTCGGGGATGGTGTTTCCGACTACCTTAACCAGCCTAATGAACAGAGCGCGATTCTTCGCGTATCGCAGCAAAGACGCGTACCTCCTTTGCTCGTAATCATCCCGCGGCTGTATCTTTGTTGTTGACTGTCTTGTTAGGGGGGCAATCATAAAGATAGTGATCGGTTCCGTCGCAGGCGGCGCCGCACGAGCAGACCGGTTCCGCAAGCAGGTTAAATCTGTGAAAGTATGGAATGGAACCGGCCGTGCCCCGTTAAGAAGGTGACGAGGGCTTTGTTGGGCGGAAACCAAGGAGGTGCGTCTAGGACGTGCGGAACCCATTTAAACAGGTCCGTGTCGGCGTTGTTCTCCCTCCAATCAAGTTCCCAGCGGCGGAGTTGCTCCCTCCTCAATGCACTGCGGACCGCTCTCGGAGTGAGAGGAGCCTGCCTCGCGTCACCCATTCGAGCCGCGCGAGCCGCAAGAAAATCTGCCAGCTCGTTGCCGAATAACCCCGAGTATCCCGGCACGTGGTAGAGCGTAATCTCGGTCACGGCGGAAATGTCCCGCAAGAGAATCTTCACGTCCCATACTCTCGAGTCGGTTGCCCGGTACTCCGAAATCGCCTGGAGCAGGGACAAGCAATCTGTGCATAATCGAACGGTGGCGGACCGAGCCTGTTCTTTACGTGTCGCAACGCTTCAATTACTGCTATGACTTCCGTGCAGTATGCGCTCGCGGCGTGGTCCACCCGGTACCTGCCCACCGCTCCGATTCACTCGCTCGGTCCCAGCACAATGAACGCCGCCCCTGCCAGGCGATCCGTGTATGACCCGTCCGTATATACGTGTATTCCCGGAATGCGGGCCATCCGCCGCGCTTCGTCCCGCGTGAGTCTACAAAACTGGAAGGCGTCTCTGGCCGCGGGATGATCCTGCCAGACGTCCAGAGTGGGCAGGACGTGATCAGGGCGTAAGGACAGTTCTCCGAACCGAATCGGCTTCCGGCGCGACCAGCAGAGCTCTCATGAGCACCTGAAGTGCCGTCGTCCGCGTTCTCTTAAATGCCCCCAATAGGTTCAGGAGAACTGCGCGCTGCAGGGAGACGACCCGGGACTTCATGCGACAGTCGAGGCATAGCTCGTCCCACCAGACCAGCGAACCATACGTAATGGCGGGCATGATGACGCTGCGATACAACACGTCACATTTTGTTCGGGACGCAAGAGGCCACCTTACATGCGAGCTAGCACCCCGATCTTGGCCACTAGTAGTTCCGTCTTTTCCTTCAGGAATTCCGCATGTTTGAAAAAGCAGAGACGCGTGTCGAAAATGACACCCCAGGATCCGCAGCGAGTCTTTGTACGTCAGGTTCTTATCCTCTGGGTTCAGACGTATGGACGGGCGCCACTTCTCCATACCGCGGTGTCCGTGAGACAACAGCACGCAGTAAGTCTTCTCTCTGCTAAGGGTGACCTTCGCCTTCACAGTCCACCTGACCACGTCTCTCAGCACCGCGGACCCAACTTCTCCCAGGCGCTCTCGGGATTCTGCCGGGATGACGATGATCGTGTCATCGGCGTACGCCTGAATCGTAACGCCCGTCGGGAATGGGAGGCATAGAAGGTCATAGATGATGACATTCCACAGCATGGGCGAGAGCGGGGACCCCTGCCGACTCCCCAAAGAGGGGTACGCCACCAGCTCACCGGCATTCGACTTAAAGAGCACCGAGCGCTGCTGCAAGAACGTCCGCAGGCAGGTGGTACAAATTAGCAGGCACCTGGCGCTCCCGGAAAAACCCGAGCACTCGAGGGTGCCACACGCTATCGAAGGCGCCCTGAAAGTCTAGCGACATCAATACCGCGGGCGTTTTCGAAACCCTGAGCTGCAGGAGGGTCTCCTTCAACTGAACCAGGGCCATCACCGCACTTCTACTGTGCGTGAATCCAAATTGGCGGCCATGAACGTGCCCGTTCTTCCATAGAAATTAATACAGGCGGCCGTTCAGGAGCCGTTCCAGGGACTTGCCGAAGACGGAATTAACACATATGGGCCTGTACGATGTAGTGCGCTCGGAGGGCCGGCCGGGCTTCGGGATAAAGATGGTCCTGCCCCGGCGCCAACAGCGAGGGAAGTAGCCGAGCGCGAGCGCCGCGTTAAATACAAGCATCAGAAACCGCGCGTGTATTTTGAAGAGACCCTTTACGAGGAGCGGCGTGATCGCGTCCGGTCCTGACGACAAACGAAGGTGGCATCGCCCCAATCACCTCACGCACCTCTGCCTCTGTAAAGGGGGCGTCCACGTCAGGCGAATCATACGGCTCTGCAGCCATTCGTCTAACCTCGGCGTGCTCGGGCAGATAGGTGCTCCGGGTCGTCCACCGCGATCTGCGTCTCGAGTAGGAGGGCCGCCGACTCGAGATGCGTTGTGGTCATTGAGCCGTCCGCCCGCTCCAGCGAAGGCAGGAACCTTGGGTGGACGGGTTCTGCCAAAAGCCTCTCGGTAGGAGGACAAGAAAACGTTTCCCCGCGAGCACGCCGAGTGACACTCCTTCTCATAGTTCGCCTTCGCCTCCCCAATCCGCAGGCGGAACCTTGCCAGTGCGGCGCTGTACTCCATTCGCAGGAGAGCCCTCATGTCCTCGCTCCTTGCCCTCTGGAAACGCCTGCGCATGGCATTCACCCTCTTGCGCCAGAGCCGGCGTCCACCAGTAGTTACCCCGGGCGGTCGACTTGACCGGCCTAAGTTGGCGTCGAAGGTGTCCGTGAAAGACTCGATAAAAAGCCCCTAAAATGCTGTCCAATGCCTCTGGTGACCGGGGTTGCGAACGGACGACCCTCGCGAACCAGGGCTCCCTCTCCAGCGAACGCAAGAGTTCCTTCTGGGCGTAGCGAGTGAGGCGCTTGCGGGCTCCCCCCTTCGTTAGCTCCTATTTGCACAGCGATGTTCTTGTGCTCTGAAAACGTGACGTCGGCTCTTACGTCCCACGAGTATCCCTGCCGTCAGAACCGAGGGCGTCGCCAGGGTCAAATCAATCCAACTGGCGGCGTATGCCGTCTCATAAGTTGGTTCCGACTGCGGGTCGTTCATGACAACCAGGCCGGCCGCGGCCGCGAACTCCATCACCTGCGCGCCCCTCGTCCCCCCGCCCTGGGACCCCACGCTCGGTGCTTGGCATTGAAGTCGCCGGCCACTATGACCTGTGGCGAGCGCGACCGCGACACCACCTCTTGCACCGCACGAAGTGTCGAATCCATCGGTTTGTGCGGGGGGAGCGTAAACCGACACTAACGTGAAATGCGAGTCACGCGATTGACCGTAGACACGTACCACGTACTTCGAAAGTAGCACGGGGCACAGGTCAAACGGAGGCCGCCTCACCAGCACGATGGCCGCCAGGTCCTCATCACAGGCGAAAGCCGCAAACCCCGCAGGCAGGCTAGGCATTTTCTCCCTCTGTCGGTACGGGTCGCACGCCACCGCGATGTGCATGTCCGTCTCCTTCATGCGTTCACAGAGGTTGCTCATGGAGAGCCTGGCGTGGTCTAAGTTTACTTGCAAAAATGCCAGACGCAAATTTCCCCCTCGTAACCCCTCCACGGCGCCGCCCCCGCCGTTACGCGCCGCCATAATGCGTTCGCGCCCTCAGCCTCGCCACCCTATCGAGTAGCAGAGGGCAGCCCGGGAAGCCGGTCGGGTGTCCGGCCGCCTCCAAACCGACTCGGCGGCACGCCGCGCAACAAACTGCCGCGTCACCCATTCGCACGTTACACGCCGCTCCCACATGGCCCTCCGTCCCGCACTTCATGCAGACCGCCTTGGTCGGGTCTGCCGCAACGGGGCACGAGCTTCTGCAGTGCCCATAGGTCGCACAAAAGGAGCACGTGGGCACGTGTAGGTCCTCCGAGGCGTGCACCACCGTCCACCCTACCGACAACCGCGGAGAGGCCATAATTCTGCGGAACGCATCGGGATCGACTTCCACGACGTACGCCTTTGTTCCCCCACGTTCTCTGAATGTGACCTTCACCTTGGAAATCTCTGCCCCTATCTGCAGGGTCGGATTGCGCTCATTTAGCAACCTCAGAAACTCCTCAGGGCCCAGGTCGGGATCTACGCCAGAGAATTTGACGTGGGGGTTTCGCCGGTCGGGCACGCGAACGATCATGGCAGCGCGCGTGACTGTGTTTTCTTGTATCGCGTTTTGCATGTTTATGATGGACTGTCTGTTGTTGGTAAAAACCGTGACGCCATACCTCGTATGCCGCAGCGTCACGTACCGAATGTCCTTGGCCACGGGGTCAATGTTCGCCTTGAGGAGCCGGACCACGTCCCGCGCCGGCGCGTCTGTCGTCCCGGTGGGCGTCAGGAACGCCACGTGGTCGTGCCTGACTCCAGACATCAAGCCAGAAGCCATTCCGACAAGTCCTGCAGGGCCAGCCTGCCCAGCACCAGGGGCGCGAGCCGGCCCGCCCGCCCGGACCATTGCAGCGTAGGTCGGGCCACCGAGAACCGCCGGACCCATCGGCGCGGCACCCATCGCCGCCTCGGCGCCAGGCGCCCCGGGAAACACGGGAGCTGCAGGGCCAACAGCAGCAGGAACCGCTGCCAGGCCGCCCAGGACGTATCCGACCAGGGGTCGTTCTGCAACCAACACCTGCCTCTGCAGGCCGGCGATCTCCCGGCGCGCGTCCACCAACTGCCCCTGCAGCGCCAGGGCCGCGCCCCGCTCCGTGGCCGCGTCCGCCCGCATGTCCGAGCACAGGCTGACGAGCTCGAACACCCTGGTCATTATGTAGTTGCGGGCGCTCACCGTAATGCGGTTGGCTGAGTCGGCGCAGAATCGGGAGACCTCGTCCTCGAGCTCACGCGCCCGGCCTGCATCCGAGTGCCCAGGTCCGCCCTGAGCCCGATCCCGACCGCGGTGACCTCAGAAACAGAAGAGCCGGCATCCTCCTCCTCGTTCACGCCCGTGGTAGATCTTCCCAAACAGGTATGTGCCGAGCCGGTAGTGGGATCCACCCTTCCAGCACCTCCCGTCGCTTCCTGCTCGCACAGGTTCTGCCATTCTGCCAGAATACTGTCCCCTTCCGGCGAGAAACCATGACCAGGCGTGACAGAAGGGCCTCCTGTGGTATCGTGCGTCGGACGCGACGCACGGAGCACAAAGGGCACGGCGCCCGAAGCGCCGGCCGTAAAGAAGCACAGCAGCAGCCGGTAGCCAAGCAGGAACTGATTCATTCGATACAGTGCCGCGCATATATATACAAGGTGGCGCCCCCTAAGGGCGAAAATACTTTGCATGAAACCGAAACTGTGTAATCAGGACTAGCTAACACACATTATCCCCCCCTACAATGAAAAGGACATGTGGGGCTCTAACATCCTTATACAATGATTAATGCAGACGCCAATTGGTGCACAGTAACTTGTGCAACCTTATACAACTTTAGAGAAGCAATCGTATGACAAATATAACTTGTAGAACATTGAACTACTGTATCGACACAACCTTAACATCCCCCCCCCCCTCTTTTTGTTGTAACGTCCAATTGAAAAAGAAAGAACCGGCATGAGAAGGGAACAACACTTAGCAAAGTACACAGCTCACCATAGCTGAAGGCACTTATACAAACAAAATACAACAAAGAAATCACAGCATACCAGTGTACCAAGCGGTAGAACTGAACCATTATACAATAAATAAATGCACAGCTCACACACAAGAATGCACAAGTATGGCACACTGACTTCAACAAGCGAGTGAAGAAAGGAGAATTTAGGACACAAAGTCCTTTAACCTGGACGGTTTTTTACGCAAACGTTTCGAACGCCGAGGCGCATTGCGGTCTGAAGTGCTCCCTTGCGGAGCAGTAAGTTCTGTATGTGCAGATGAGCCGACTGGCTCAGTTACGCGCCGCTCAGGCACAGCTGAGAGCGTAGAGGAATAACTAGAGTCAGATGACTCGCTTAAGCGTCCCTCAGTTGTAGCTGGGGACGGAGAAACTTGACGCGTAACATGGGAACCTAAAGGTTCGGAAGCATGTCCATTAGTGTTAGGAAGGATACTGTCATGGGGACTGGGCTCGTCAGTCAAGTGTTGATACGGAGCCTGAGAAGAGTCCGAGGACTCTGAAGCGTGCTCGGTGCACGGTAAAACTCTATGGTGGCTGGGCACCACAGCCGGATTTGAAACCGGTGCCTGAATACCATTTCCTCCAGGGAAAGATGGTGATGCTGCAGGAATAGGAACAGAAACCAATCGTGGAACCGAGGCAGAGTATTGCGATTGGTTCTGCAAAGGTATTGACGAGTGCAAGTGTGAAGGTGGTTCCCGTTCGGAATGGACGATTACAAGTTTAGAAGCATTCCAAACCGATCCATCACTGAGTTTAAATGCATGGGAACCCACCGCGGACATAACTGTAAACGGACCTCTATACTTATGTGTCTTTCCTGGAACACGCACTTTGACTCTTTGGCCAACCTGAATGACTGGAAGTTTGGCTCCTCGCTTCTGATCGACATAATTCTTCATGTACGTCTGCCTATGAAAAACTCGCGTCCTTATGGTATTGTCCGAAAAGGACTGAAAAGTAGAAGGCAACGGCAGGTCAGTTATGTCAACCGCTGTGCGGGGTTGACGCTTATGGAGCAACATTGCAGGAGACGATCCCGTAGTTGCCTGAGAAGAAAACCGGTAAGTACCCAAATACTCGGTAATTGCCTTCTTTAGAGGACGTTGTTCTAGTTGAGCTAGTTGAATGTACTCTTTCAGGACCCTGTTGAACCGCTCAACCTGCCCATTGGCTTGAGGATAGTAGTTGGAAGAACAGAGGTGTTGAATCCCGTCGTTCGGAAAGGAAAGTTTCAAACTGACGAGACTTGAATTGGGGACCATTGTCTGTTACTAAGCATGCTGGAAAACCTTCACGGCAGAAGATGGAAGTCAAGAAGGTGATGACTGCATCAGACGTAACGTCTCGAACGAAGCAAACATCCGGCCATTTGGAGTAATAGTCTATTAAAGTGATTGCAAAGCGACAATCTGAGGGGACATTTGAAAGAGGACTAATAATGTCCATGCCCAACTTCTCCCACAGTTTCTCAGGAAAAGAAACTGGTTGTAGGGGTGCAAAGACAGGTTTCGCCGATTTGTCGGCAGCCTGACAGATGTAACAGTGCTGAACAGCACTTTCCACTTGTTTGTCAAGACACGGCCACCAATACCTGTCACGAAGCAGCTGCTTTGTACGGATTATGCCTGGATGATTTTCATGGGCTAACTAAATTAATTGCCCCCTGTAAGTTTCTGGAACGGTAACACGTTCCCCGCGGAAAAATGAGCCCATCGGCATAAGACAGTTCCGTCCTTCACTGCAAAGTAAGGTACAAGTACTGAAGTCATATGCTTCTTTGGAGGCCAACCCTCAGCCAATGAATTGAATAAGCTGCTGGAAAATACTATCATTAGCAGTGACTGCCTGTAACTCGTCCTTATTTAAGCATGCAGCAACCAAAGAAATTATCTCTTCTTCCGGCGCCTGTGTTGGCGGAAGCTGGACTGGCAGCCGAGATAATGCGTCCGCCACGACATTATCGGCACCTTTGCAATATTGTACAGAAAAGCTATAATATAAGAGCCGGGCGCACCATCGAGAAATCCGCAAGGGGCGTCGCCCCACCGCGCCAGCTGATAGTAACGTAGTTAAAGCCTGGTGGTCAGTCCGTAATGTAAAATGCCGGCACCAAAGATACACATGCCTATTTTTCTACCGCGAACAAGCAAGCAAGAGCTTCGCGTTCCCCTGCTGAATACCGGCGTTCCGCCGGGGAGACAATGTTCTAGATGCAAAAGCAACAGTTAGCAGTTGATCTCCTCTCTGTTGTTGAAGCACTGCGCCAATGCCGACATTGGATGCATCGGTGGTAACCACCACCGGAAGATTGTTATCAAAAATATTTATGACCGGGCGGTCAGCCAGTAGTTCTTTAACCTGGTTGAAACTGGCATTGGCCTCAGCGGACCATTTAAAACTCTGACCTTGACGGAGCATGCGGCGCAGAGGCTCAACAACATCAGCATAATGCGGTAAAAACTTTGCATAATATCCAGCTAACCCCGAAGAAAGATTGTGGTGTTTTAACATCAGTAGGAACAGGGGCATCAAGAATGGCAGTGACCTTAGACTCAACAGGCGATAAACCGCGAGCACTTATGTTATGACCTAAGAATGCAATTTCAGTAGCAGCAAATCCACACTTGTTATTAAGCTTCATGCCGCAGGAATCTATTTTAGACAAGACATTTTTTAAGTGCACATCGTGCTCTTCCCGATCACGGCCCCAAACTAAAATGTCGTCTAGGTAACAGACAACACCTGGGCACCCCTTCAGTACATCACTCATCATTTTTTAGAAAATAGCTGGCGCAGATGCCAGCCCGAAGCACACTCTGCGAAATCTGTAAAGCCCTTGATGCGTTACAAATGTAGTAAGATCGCGACTTTCCTCCGCTAACTCAATCTGCTTGTACGCGGATGCAAGATCGAGTTTAGAAAAAATTTGAGCACCTGTTAACTGTTGTAAAAGTTCCTCGATGTGAGGTAGAGCGAACCCGTCCACCACAATGGCCTTGTTCGGCTCACGGAGATCGACGCACAGTCGGATGGAATTGCCCTTCTTGCGGACAACGACTAAGGGAGACACCCAGTCCGAAGCATCCACCCTCTCGATGATGCCAGTCTACTCTAGTCGTTACAGCTCGTCTGCAACTTGTTGCCTCAGCAGGAAGGG
>JALIZH010014853.1:0-53799 GCA_030522465.1 Rhipicephalus appendiculatus | reverse complement strand
CGGAAATTTGACCTACTTTCCGCCTTATAGTCCGCCTCGGTGGAACAGTGGCTACGGTGCTCGGCTGCTGACCCGAAGGTCGCGGGTTCAATCCCGGCCGCGGCGGTCGCATTTCGATGGAGGCGAAATGGTAGAGGCCCGTGTACTGTGCGATGTAAGTGCACGGTAAAGAACACCAGATGGTCAAAAATTTCCGGAGTCCTCCACTACGGCGTCTCTCATAATCATATCGTGGTTTTGGGACGTTAAACCCTAGATATTATTTCCGCCTTATATGCGTTGTTTTAAGCGGTTGTTTCCTAAGAGTGTAGCGGTACACAGCGAGCGGCTGCACGGTGAAAGAACCGTGCCTGCGAGTGGTCTCATTCGTTGTAAGTATAAATATATATACGTCACTCCGTAATACGCCGTGGACAGTGGAGACCTCCATATTTTTTTTCCTTTTTGGTGAAAATAACGACAACGAAAATTTCACAGGCGATGCATGTTGTGATCGCCGGCTGGTCGTTTAACGCACAGCCGTGCTCCTCGTAAAGGCCTAGTGATGTTGTCGGCAAGTAGACGGCATTCCTGCATAAGCGCCGCTGCTACGTTTGTGTGTGCGGACTTGTGCACCAGCACTGCTGACGCTGGTTCGGCTGACACGATAGAGTGCCAGCTGATAATTCGAATTGGCTGAATGAGGGGGTATCAAACATTAGGTGGATTCATATTAAAAGATCAGAGCGCTTCCATGCTTCGAATGAGCCCACATAAGTTTGCACGTACTACGCAGTCAATATTTATTGCTTTATTACGCTGAACCAGAACTATCCCACCGGCACTACATGGGAGGTCAAGATACTGTGCCTATATATATCCGATGGTTGGTTTTCGGCTGTCTATCGCGGGCATCGGTGTATGCGGTGTTTTACTTTGAGATGGTATTGTATAATATATATGTGTTGGTGCATGTACCCCAAATACTGAGAGCCTTCCATGCTGATTAAGTTGGAATTGCCATGGATTGTACCAACTGGTGAAGGGTCGCCATTTTTTCTTTTCTTCGATTCGTCCAGACGGTTTACCTGTTAGTCCCACTGGAGCGTTCTACGAGGACTAACATTTAAACCAAGTGGAGTAACTGCTAGGGGGTAAAAGTTAAACCGCTGAAGTCACTACCGCAGTTCGTCCAAACTTGGTTCAAAGTCTGTGGCAGCCCATTTACTCCTCAGAAGGACCAATGCCATACCCCATTTTAGTCCTTTTCGGCTTAGGAGTGCGGGATGACATTCGTGTGCGTCACTTCAGATACTCAACACCTGAAACCTGTTATCATTCGGGCAATACCTAAAGTGGCTTGCGGCTTACTGTGAGACGAATTTTTTTTCTGCGTAAATGTAGCCAATAGGATCGCATACGTAAAAACAATTGCCTTTATTCGTACAAATACATATCCCCTTCATGCGCAAATTATGATGCATTGTCGGCGAATGCGTCAAATTTAAATAACACCATTCGAAGGCACCCAATATTACGTTCCAAGAAAGAAAATGAAGTAATGTGATGTTTTCATTGAGTTTCAGCAATGAATTGTCGTTTGTATGTAATTAAATAATTCACCATTCATCAGTCAGTCATGTTTCATTTTGACTAAAAAGAATGAAATCATAGGCTCCTGATGTGTGCGCAATTACATTTTCGTTGCATTTATTTCGAGAAAAGAACAATAATAGTTTTGACATTAGTGCTGGAACGCGGCACGTCAAACGACTCATCGAACATCGTAGGTGCTCTCAAGTCATCTTGACTATGGAGAAGGTTCATTTGATATAATGAAGAATGTATTTTGTTCTCTTCTGGCCATAAGTTGGCACGGCTAGCATAAAAATATTGCATACACAAACGTAGCCACTGGCACTTTGGGGATATTTGTGAACTCATTCATCAGCATTACCTGTCTGCTGTAGGCGAAAATATAAAATAAAGAAGGACAACTAGGGGCACACTTTCTGTCAGCTTATGTAAGCATTATACTTTAGACACGAAAAAGAAATTACTTAAAAATTGAAGCATAACACTGCGTCATCCGCTACTGTTGTAGCAATAGACAAAACGTATTTTCCTTCAAGCGACCTCTTCTCTACGGAACATATATTGTGGCGTTTAAACCGTACTTACTGTTGAGCGCCTATCGGTCTACAACGATATTAACTTCGAGTTTAATGTGACACTATAGCGAGATAACCAATCTGCTTCGATGAATCCGTCAATCTTTTAAAGCTTAGGTGCCGGTAATTACACCGTCACAGGTCCATTAACAAAATCTAAAATGAAGCTTAAAGTTCTATTTCATGTTTCGCACCGTAATTTCAGGACATGAATGTGAGCGTTATGGACACGGATATTCATGTCAAAGCACTTTTCGTGTTTTAGAGATATTGGTTGAACTTAGTTTCTTGGATATTCGTGCGTTAGGTAAATGGCTGCCACAACGGCACTGTACTTCATTTTTGTCGATTATGAAGTCTGTGCGCCTTAGTCGACGCCGGCGAAATTCATGTCGTCACGGCGACTGGGTTGCAATAGTTGGAACGTTGTGTCGCCGCCTGAATTTTATTAATACGCGTATGCACACTTGCCAGGCCTCTTCAAGCGACTATAGTTGTCATTTGCCTATTATGAAATGTTTTTACTGATATTCGAAAGATTATTTGTTACCTTGTTATGGCTTAAACTTGGAAACACGATTGGATCTGAAGGAATACCCGTAAGCTAGCACGCTAACTTTTATAGGGTGCCCCAGCTTTTTTTAACCAGGGTTAAAAAATATGCCGACACATTCTATGACGATGCGACCAAATGCATGTTGCTTACTATCGTCTGGAGTAAGTCAGATTATTTATTGTTTTTCTCTTGACTAATTAGGCATGATTAATTAAATGTTCAAACAAAAAAAATATAGTAGGAAAAATTGTAGATAGGTTCGCAGAACATACAATTACACATTTTCTAACTTTGTTTCTCTTAACCATTAGTGTTTTTCTGCTTATTGCAGATTCCCGAGAAATACAAAAATATTACCACGTCACATACCCGCATGCGCGCCGTGTTGCAACGCTACCAAACGTTGCGTGCAAAAAAGGCCGCAGTATCTGGCCGGGTGTGCTGCCTCGGCAGGGCGGCGACTATGCTGGTGGCTGTGCGGTAACGCACGTTGTGCTTGCTGCAACACAATCGATAACCGTTGCGTCTGCTTATCGTTTTCATAATCCGTCGCGAGGGAAGCATATCGTTTCTACGCGGTACGTTAGAGAACACTGCATTAATGGCGCGCCTAGGCGTGCAAGCGGGCGCATCACGTGGTAGTTTTTCGTATTTCGCGGGTATCTGATATAAGCAGAAAGACACTATGAAAAACAGATATGAAGTTAGAAACTGGTTAATCGGATGTTTTGCGAACGAATCTACATTTTCTCTTCACATATTCTTTGGCTAGCTTCGTTGCTTCAAAAGTTAGTTAATCAATCATGACTAATTACGCAATTAAGCGGAAAACAAAAATAACGTGACTAACTCGAAGCGATAGTAAGCAACATGCATTTGGTCACATCGTGAGAAAATGCGTCGACATATTTTTGTTAACAATGGCTAAAGACAGCTGGGGCACCCTATATAATAATATGATGAACTATGCATCAAAAAATGAAGCGCACAGAATGCCTATTGAAATCATACTGACTAAAGGGGTGCATGGTTTTCCTCGTACACTATAGTGTATTTGCTCAGCTAATCTTGGCTAGTTTTTCCCAATCTCGGATATGCGCCCTTTTAACATGAACTACATTACGCTTCGCATTCCATCCATAAAATTCTTCGTCCACTGCTTACTGCTTTCTGTAGAACAAGCAGCCGTTATTTTTTCTGTAATAAGAAATTCGGTGCTCGGAGAATTCATAAACGCGCGCGTACCTGGGCCTGGGGCCTCCGTTGTCGTAGTCGTTTTTACCGTGGATGTTATCGCAGTCGTCATCGACGTGGTGGTTGACGTAGTCATCGTCGCCATGGTTGTTGTCGTGGTCCTTGTCGCTGTTGTAGTTAACGTCGTTAGAGGGCTTGTCGTGGGAGACGGGCGTTCTGCAAGAAATTAGAGAAATAACAACCTACATTAAATTTGCGAATGACTGCGCTTGAGCGTAGAGCCATAACAGAAAGTATTGAGCTTGCATTGAACAGTATACCTTACACTTCCTGATACATCAGGGAATCATGAGCAGCTTCAGGGCCCAAAAATATTTATATTTGAGTTTTCATTCACTTTCCGAAGAATTTTAAAGCAACCTAGTGACAAAAGAGCCAGCCGATATTTAGTAGTTTTGGGGTTGTCATCGAAAAGCATGCGGAGGCTTCAAGCTTGCCTCCGCATGCTTCAAGCATGCGGAGGCAAGCAACACCATGACTGAATCCACGTGGTAAGAAAGTGTGCGACAGTAGTGACCTCGTATTCCTTCACGTAACTCACGCATTACAGTTATGGCGGCCCTTTGATGGACGAATAAAAAAAAAACAGGAGCCCTTCGCTAATCGGGGATGTGTGGGCGAACATTTCTTCCTTTCTTTCTTTCTTTCTTTCTTTCTTTCTTTCTTTCTTTCTTTCTTTCTTTCTTTCTTTCTTTCTTTCTTTCTTTCTTTTTTTTCCCCTTTCTTTCTTCCGTTTTCTTTGTTCTTTTCTTCCTTTGATTTGTTTTTTCTTTCTTTCCTTCTTTCTTTCTTGCTTCATAGGTAGCGGCCATCCCCAGAACAGTGTTTTCTGGCGCAATGGGCGTGGCGTATTTGATGTTCTTTCCCGCATTCGTCAGCCTGGTCGAACGTCGCGGCGAAGGCACCATAACACGATCATGGAAATGCGGCTTAGAAATTCAATTTTCTCAACGTGACAATGTTCCCGAAATTTACGATTCCTGATATTGACCGTACGCGCGGTCCAGCGGATTGGTTTTAGTGCAACAACCAACACGAAAAATTGCAATGAAAAATTGCACTGAATTGAATGGTGCGAAGCCCGAAGAAAGTGGGGAGCTGGGCAGCCTTCTCCGTTTGGCTTCGGTTTCCTCTTCCTTTCCTCCTTTCTTTCCTGTTCACTTTTACTGTATTTCCTGCATTTTTTTCTCTTTCAATTTTAATTTTTCTGCCTATTATTTCTTTCTTTCTCTCTGTTTGTATTTCTCGCTTGCTTCCTCTTACAATATTTATGCGTCGTTTCTGTTGTCTTGTTTTCCAAGATATTGTAGTACTCTCCACACTTTATATCATCATCAAGGCGCTCGAAGAAAAAGAGGAAGGAAAATTCTTTCGGCGCGATAATAATTACAATTGTTGAGGTTCAACGTCCGAAAACCACCACATGATTATGAGAGACGCCGCAGTGAAGGGCTGCGTAAATTTCGCCAACGTAGGGTTCTTCAACGTGCACCGAAATCTAAGCACACGGGCCTCAAGCATTTTAGCATTCATAGAAAATGGGGCCGCCACGGCCGGGATTCCATACTGCGACCTGCGGGTCAGCAGTCGAATACGTTAACCACTAGGTCACCGTGGCGGGTGTCCTCTTTAGCGCGAGCGCGCGTCAATATTGCCACGCGCTATTCTTATTTTCACTTTTGTTGTATTCGGTTTTCGCCCACAAAGACCGTCAGCAAAGCTCAGCTCAAGCAGCGCCTTATTGTTCTAGAACCTTCGCGATTATTGTAGATCGTTTTGTTAAGATTGCGCGCAAGACGCGACCACTCGAGACGATCGAGTTTTGCTCCTAGAACACGTCGATGTGTCTGGTAAGAAGGACAGTGGCACAAAATGTGTTCGATGGTTTCCTCACAGCCGCATGAGTTGCATGCCGTACTGTTAGCCATTCCTATGCGATGAGAGTATGCATTCGTAAATGCATACCACTCGAGATTATTCCAGAGCTTGCGCGATGACCAGTGATGAGGCTAGAATGTTCGACGCGCGATACATAAAAGCCGGCGCGCTCCAACGATGTTCAGTTTGATCGACGGCCGACGCTCTGTTCGCCGCTATCAGTGCTAGCTTTTATTGCTGTAATCTCACCTTCCGTTTACCGGCCACAAGTTCGGCACAAATAAAGAGTTTCATCTTGGACTACTGCCTACTGCCTTCGTCAACGTCACGACCACGTGACATCTGGTGGAGGTGCTGCTTCTTTCATGTACCGGACACCTCCGTCAAGCCGTGAACCAAGCCCACGTCGCGAAGAAGACACCGACACCATCAGTGACGGTCGAGCCAGCCGCAGGCTGAAAGGACTACCCCCGCAGCACGGACTACTGCCGGACAAGCCGAAAGCTACGGCGGCGAAGACGAAAGGCACGATGACCACCGCTGTGTCCCCTGCAACCATCGTGATGCAGCCACCCAGAGAGCCACCGACCTTCCACGCATCGCCTAGCGAAGACCCCGAAACATGGCTTGAGACTTACGAACGAGTCGCGACCTTTAACAACTGGGACTCCGAGGAAAAACTCCGCCGCGCCTACTTCTACGTAGAAGACGCCGCGAGGACGTGGTTCGAAAACCGTGAAAACACGCTACAAACCTGGGATCTCTTTCGGACGACGTTCCTAAGTACCTTCACGAGCGTCGTCCGCAAGGAACGTGCCGCAGCTATGCTGGAGACCCGTGTGCAGTTGCCCAACGAAAACGTCACCATCTTCACCGAAGAAATGACTCGACTTTTCCGCCTGGCCGATGCTGCGATGTCTGAAGACAAAAAAGTACGTCTGCTCATGCGGGGTGTTAAACAAGAACTGTTCGCAGGACTTGTCCGCAACCCGCCCATGATGGTCGCCGAATTCCTCACCGATTCTACAACTATTGAAAGGACCCTTGACATGCGGACGAAACAGTACAATCGCTCCCCGCTGTCTGCAGCATATTCCGAAGTGCACTCACTGGCAACCGACGACTTGCGCGAAACCATCCGATGATTGTGCGGGAGGAGCTGCGCAAGTTGTTACCTTCGCCGCAGCCTCAAGTGGATTCGATCGCCGACATTGTACGCGAAGAAGTTCGGCAATCGCTTGGAATTCCCAAATCACCGCAGCCTCAGCCGGAAGCTATGAGCTACGCCGCTGCAGTCCGCCGCAACGCTCCTCCAAGGCCGCGTCAGGACACTGCACCACCGCAGTTCCGCCGCCAGACTCCGCCGCCACCGACGCCATACCGGTCAGCGCTACGCTCCGAGGAAGACCGACGTTTGGCGCGCCCCTGACCACCGTCCACTCTGCTACCACTGTGGCGAGGCCGGCCACACCTACCACCGTTGCCAGTACCGACAGATGGGGCTACGTGGTTTCGCCGTCAACGCGCCTCGTCCACAGCGGGGTGAACGACCGCAAGCCATTGCCGACTACCTCGCAGGAGCTCAGTGGACATCCCGACGACCTTCCCGCTCGCCGTCGCCCGGCCACTACATGTCACCGCACCGCCGCCAGTACACCGGCCCAAACCGGGGCCGGTCTCCTAGCCCTTACCCGGAAAAACTAAAGGCAGCAACCGATGAAGGTGCGGTTGCTGTACGACGAACTACCGAAGATCCTCCGCCGCCGACGACAACGCCGCGACGAGACCTCAAGAACCCGCCGCAACCCCGGACGCAGCCCTGACGGCGAAACTTCGCGGCCTGAAGAGGACCTGACGAGGCAACATCAAAGTAGCGGTACAAACCGTCGTAGCCGTGACCCGACGCCGCGACCCAACCGCAACGCCAGGCGACGAACTAGCGACCTCGACGTTCTCATCGACGGCCACAGCGTCACAGCTGTCGTCGACACCAGAGCGGACTATTCTGTTATCAGTGGACCGTTCGCCGCGAAGTTGAAGAAAGTCAAGACCGCCTGGGAAGGCCCTGAGATCCGGACAGCTGGAGGTCACCTAGTAACGCCGGCAGGAATTTGCACAGCAAGAGTCTCCATTAACAACCGGATTTATCCAGCAAGCTTCGTAGTCTTACAGCGTTGCTCCAGAGACGTCATCATTGGTATGGACTTCTTATGCCTTCATGGTGCAGTGATCAATCTTCGATCCAAGTCGATAACGTTATCCACTGAAAAATTCCCCATCTCCCGCTAAAGGGAACCATGTGTGGATGCGAAGCAGCGGGGAGATAATTAGCTTGAGCGGGAGGAACGTCGCCGCTCTCTTTTCACGGCAGCGGTCCGGGCGCTCATCGCGGCATTGCACAGGAGAGAGAATGAGGCGTGTGCGCTCCGTCATTTTTATACCGAGGAACTACCGTGGCACCCCCCAGCGGAGTATGCAGCTGTCACACCACCTGTCGTGCGCGCCGCTCTGTAGAGGATTCCTAGAGGATAGGTCGGGGCGAACCGTAGGAGAGAAGATAGAGGGGAGGGGACGTGCATGCGCTGTGGGGGGTGTGGCACGCGGCAGCCGCTCCGTATAGTAGAGGATTTCTAGACGAGAGAGGGGGAGAGGACGCGCATGCGCTGTGGGACGCCGGGAGCCGCTCCGAAGAGTAAATGATACCTAGAAGAGAGAGGGGGGAGAGGACGCGCTGTGGGGATGTGGGACGCCGGAGCTGCTCCGTTGAGTGGATGATTCCTAGAGTAGAGAAAGGGGGGTGAGCGTAGGAGAGGATAGGGGGGAGGGGACGCGCAAGCGCTGTGGGACGCTCCGTAGAGTAGAGGATTCCTAGAGGAGGGAAAGGTGGTGAGCGTAGGAGAGAGAGGGGGGAGGGGACGTGCATGCGCTGTGGGAGGTGTGGGACGGTCTAAGCCCCCTTCAAACACATGCAAGCAAGAGCAAGGAATGGGGTCAACCTGGGCGACAGACACCACCTGCCTAGCCATTGCAAGCGCCTCTCTGTGCTCTCGGCCATGACTCTCATGACTGTGATAGGGTTGACGGCCTTCATATTACTACAGTGTTCTGGTTCGCATAATCGATGCTTCCCTACTTCATGAAAGTGGCCGGACGCGGGACGCGGGACGGCGGACGCGGGACGGGGGACGCGGGACGGACATAGCCCCGAGCATAAGATGCTTCGCATCTAAAAGCACTACCGCCGCATACGCCGTCAGGAAAGCACGCCTTAAGTTTGCTGGAAGACCAAGTCACAATTCCCCCCTCGCTCCAGCGTCAGCATTTCCGTCGGCACTAATAAATCAACAGATATGCAAGGCGTCGTTGAAGGCGACCAGCACTTGTTGATCAACCGCCAGATTTTCATAGCCAGAGGAATAGCCGAGCTGCAAGCAGGGAAAGGAACACTTATGCTCACCAACTTCAGCAACGAGTACAAGCACGTGAGCAAAGGCACGACGGTTGCCTACATCGAAGAAATAGTGGAAGCCAGCAACGCTTTCGCCCTCACCGAGTCTACCGAACCTGCTACGACGCACCAAGATCAACTACTTTCGACGTTAACGCGAGCCTTCCGACACATAAGCAAGAACAGCTCAGAGCTCTGCTCCTGCAATACAAGGACTGTTTTTCATCGTCGTCAAGAATTCGGCAGACCCCGGTCGCAGAACATCGCATCATAACAGAAGAAAGGAACAGGCCGCTCCGTCAGAGCCCGTACAGAGTTTCGACTCGAGAACGCGAGGCCATAAGGAAACAAGTCGACGAAATGCTACGTGACGACATAATCCAGCCGTCAAAGAGTCCCTGGGCGTCTCCCGTGGTGTTGAAGAAAAAGGACGGAACGCTACGTTTCTGTGTCGACTATCGTCGCCTGAACAAGATCACAAAGAAGGACGTGTACCCCCTCCCACGGATAGACGACGCCCTGGATCGACTCCACAACGCGAAGTACTTTTCGTCAATGGACCTCAAGACAGGCTACTGGCAAATCGAAGTCGACGAGAGAGACCGAGAAAAGACGGCCTTCATAACACCAGACGGCCTGTTCGAGTTCAAGGTCATGCCTTTTGGTCTTTGCTCGGCCCCCGCGACATTCCAACGTGTTATGGATGCTGTAATGGCCGGTCTGAAGTGGCAGACTTGCCTTGTGTACTTGGACGACGTCGTTGTCTTTTCCTCAAACTTTGACGAACACCTCCGGCGCCTTGCCGCTGTACTTCAAGCAATCAAGACCTCCGGACTCACTCTCAAGCCAGAGAAGTGCCGCTTCGCGTACGAAGAACTTTTTGTTCTTGGGCCACGTGATAAGCAAATCCGGAGTATGCCCCGACCCGCAAAAGACAACCGCCATCGCTGCTTTCCCGCCACCCACCGACAAGAAGGCCGTGCGTCGATTTCTTGGCTTGTGTGCCTATTACAGGCGGTTCGTTAAAAACTTCGCCCGCATCGCCGAGCCTCTCACTAACCTCACCAGGACCGACGTCGAGTCCAAGTGGGAAACGCCGCAGGAGGAAGCATTTCAGGAACTAAAACGACGCCTGCAGACGCCTCCGTTACTTGCGCATTTCGACGAATACGCTGACACAGAAGTACACACCGATGCAAGCAGTGTAGGACTCGGCGCCGTTCTTGTGCAGAGGACTGACGGACTGGACAGGGTCATTAGTTATGCTAGCCGGTCGCTATCAAAGGCAGAGGCCAACTACTCCACAACAGAAAAGGAGTGCCTTGCCATCAACTGGGCAACATCAAAGTTTCGCCCCTACCTTTACGGCAGGCCCTTCAAAGTTGTGAGTGACCACCACGCCTTGTGTTGGCTAGCTAACTTGAAAGAACCTTCTGGTCGCCTCGCACGGTGGAGCCTGAGACTTCAAGAATTTGACATTACCGTCGTTTACAAGTCCGGAAGAAAACACTCTGACGCCGACTGCCTGTCTCGTGCCCCCCGTCGACCCACCGCCGCTGGACGACCAGAATGATGACGGCTTCCTGGGAACCATAAGTGCCGACGACTTCGCCGAGCGACAGCGCGCCGATCCGGAACTCAAGGGCCTTATGGAATACCTCGAGGGCAAAGCCACCTTGGCTCCAAAGGTATTCAGACGAGGACTGGAGTCGTTTTTCATGCGCAACGGCGTTCTCCTAAAGAAAAACTTCTCGCCACTTCGGGCCGACTCCCTCCTCTTAGTACCTTCGGCATTACGTCCAGAAGTTCTGCATGCTTTGCATGACGACCCGACGGCTGGACACCTTGGATTTTCCCGTACGCTGGCAAGGATACAAGAAAAGTACTACTGGCCTCGCCTCACTGCCGACGTCACCCACTACGTGAGGACTTGCCGAGATTGTCAGCGACGGAAGACACCACCGACTAGGCCAGCCGGACTTCTGCAACCCATCAAGCCACCTCGCCGGCCGTTCCAGCAAATCGGCATGGACTTACTGGGGCCGTTCCCGACGTCGAATTCTGGAAACAAGTGGATCGTCTCGTCGTAGCTACTGACTACCTCACCCGCTACGCCGAGACAAGGGCCCTGCCCAAGGGCAGTGCCGCCGAGGTAGCAAAGTTCTTCGTCGAGAACATCGTACTGCGTCATGGCGCCCCAGAGGTCCTCATTACCGACAGAGGTACGGCCTTTACTGCGGACCTAACTCAGGCGATCCTGAGGTACAGCCACACAAGTCACCGCCGGACCACCGCCTACCACCCACAGACCAACGGCCTGACCGAGCGGCTAAATAAGACCATCGCCGACATGCTGGCCATGTACGTCGACGTCGAACACAAGACGTGGGATGCCATCCTTCCGTACGTGACCTTCGCATACAACACGGCCGTGCAGGAGACGACACAGATGGCGCCATACAAGTTGGTCTACGGTAGGAATCCGGCAACGACGCTCGACGCCATGCTGCCCAACGTCGCCGACGAAGAAAACCTCGACGTCACCGTCTACCTTCAGCGCGCTGAAGAAGCCCGACAACTCGCGCGCCTGCGCATCAAGAATCAGCAGACGACCGACAGCCGCCGTTACAATCTTCGACGACGCTTCGTGGAATACCAGGCCGGCGACCGCGTTTGGGTGTGGACACCGATACGCCGACGTGGACTTAGTGAAAAACTTCTTCGGCGATACTTCGGGCCCTACAAGGTGCTTCGACGTCTCGGTGCTCTGGACTACGAGGTCGTCCCGGACGGCATAACGAACTCTCAACGGCGCCGTGCGCGACCTGAAGTCGTCCATGTCGTGCGCCTCAAGCCGTATTACGCGCGTTAGCAAACCTGAGAACTGCACTTATTGCTTAATTTTTGTACTTTCTTTCTTTATTGTTGTTATTTATTGTTGCATGCATTTCCCCCCATGTTCTGTTTAAGCATCGGGGACGATGCCTTTTCAGAGGGGGGGCATTGCCACGCGCTATTGTTATTTTCACTTTTGTTGTATTCGGTTTTTGCCCACAAAGACCGTCAGCAAAGCTCAGCTCAAGCCGCGCCTTATTGTTCTAGAACTACGCGGTTATTGTAGATCGTTTGTTAAGATTGCGCGCAAGACGCGACCACTCGAGATTATTCCAGAGCTAAAGAGTTTCATCTTGGACTACTGCCTACTGCCTTCGTCAACGTCACGACCACGTGACAATATGCTGCTGTTGCTTATGCTATATGTAATTTTGCCTGCGTTAATACAATCATTAAAGGGCCCCTCACCAGGTTTGACAATTTTTAGCTGACGAGCGCAATTGATACACTGAGCGTTCGCAATCACGTCTGCTAAAATTTCCAACGCTACGCGCCGCGGAAATGGGTCAAATTTCAAGCTGAACGCTGCTTGCCCTTCCTTTCGCGTGCTCGCGCGTAGAGAATGAGGGGATGACGTACACGGCGGAATGGCCCTACGTAGATGGCAGTGCTGCGACGACGGTCCTCTACGTAGACGGCTGTGCACTGACGTCGACAGCAGTAGCACGTGACACTGCGAAAATTATTTTACACGACGTGTGTAGTTTGTGGAATTTGTTGCTTGAGTAGATGAATAAAACTTGAGAGAAATAATGAGACGCACAATGGGAATGTCTTCGTGTTTTTCATTTTTTGTTCAGTGAATTGCAGCGATATGCGGGGCTAATGTGCCTCCGTTTCGCATGCGTTCGTGTCCCCGCGGTTAGCGCATTGAGGAGACGCCAGCCCTGGAAACGAAAGTGATGTCCTGGCGCGTTCGAGCACTCAATGTGCTCATTTATTCTAGCGCGTCCAAGTAAACGTAAATGCGGCACTGGCTCATGATACCGCCACTCTCGTACCAGTTAAAAGTAAAACGAACGCTCACCGAGGCATCCATGCCGCAGAAACAGGCAATAGACCACAAAATAACGCTGGTCAACAAAACAACGCCGCACGCGTGCTCGGGGGCTGGGCTTCCTCGGGCACGTCATGCACACGTGACCTTGCGTGCCATGACGCGTTGCTCTCGCTCGGACGGCGGAGGAGGTAGGGAAGAGATTTGGCTTGCGAAGGCTACGCGGGCCGAGCGGCAAGGGTTTCGAGCTCGCCTCCTCGCATCATGGTTTCGCGCCGCATCAAAATATCGGTTTTCTCAGCGCCTAATGAACCGATTGAAAAAAATTCTTGTGGCATAATGCTCCTCATCGGACACACAACAACTACCAGCGTCTAACTAAAGTTTGTTATGGGGCCTGGTGAGGGGCCCTTAAGGCTCTCGAAGAACAAGGCGAAGAAGACTTGCGTTAAAATCATGATCAAGGCGCTCGAAGAACAAGAGGAATAAGACTTCTCCTTGGCGCGAGCGCGTACTCAATTTTCTACAGCTGGCAAGGCTACATGTAAGTTTGCCTGCGTTACGAGTACTGACGACGACAGCGTATGACGGCCTGGCCCCCTAAAGTGCTCAGCACTTAAAAGCTAGAAGGTGTACAAAGAACGGTGGTTAGGTTTACCTACATCAAACACAGTTTGCTCGATTCACCCACAATATGAATCGCAACAACTGGGCTACTAACATTACGGAGTCACGCTAAACCCGCACACCTAAAAATGCTCTTCCAACTTATTCACAAATAGCTCTACATCGCCAGCTCTAGGTTTATATCCAGTAACTTTTAAGCCAATATCAACACCAACTGCTTCAAGCAATATTTCTTTCCAGAGTCACTTAGAGAATAGAATAGATCACCCGGCTGCATAACTAATAGCAACGACTTGACTACTTACTTAATCTTTACTTGATTAACGTTTTCAGAGTTCAACAACCTTGTACTACCTAATATAAAGAAGCATATCCAATAAACTCCCACTTACCATTCTGGGCATTTCTCGTTGTAATCTCATCAGAGTAAATATGACGACACTTTCATTAGTGCAGTTTTCTAACTCAACATAAATAAAATACTGTTATCACAACCACTGCATCCTCTGTCACCTACATATTTTTATTCATCCATTTTTTTTTCATTTGTTCTACAATATTTCTCGTAGTGCATATTTAATATCTCTATTCTGTAAAGTCCGTTGTACAAGTTCTTGTTCAGTAATATGTAAAAAAAACGGTTTCGCGCGTTATTTCACAATCGTCTTTTTACTCTTTGTTGCGATATTAACGTATAACGCTGCTTCAACGTCTATTTAACTCTTTTGCGTTTATTAAATACCATCCAACTTGCGAAGCTTTTCTTCGTTCTGCTCTTTTTCCAAGAGTAATTTGTCAGAACTCGCCTTGCAGCTCTAATACTCATATTACCCACTAATGACAGGATGTCCCCATAACAGTTTCTAACTTTGGGGCAACTCGACGCTATATATTATATGTAAGCCCAGTTCGTCGGACACTGTCCCGTAGATACAGCGACTGTGGCTAAATTTCTACTTGTGACCCTTCGAGTCTGTACGTGTAGCGCCGAGAGAAGATTCACGTGAAGACGAATGGGGCTAAAATATATCAAACGGGCATATATTGCAAAGCGCTGGCGTCGTTTTTTGACGTTTCCTTCAGAACACAATAACGAAAAAATAACAATAGCCTTTTCTACTACTGCCCGAATCAGGCATGCTATTTTGTACCAATTGGGCACTGTCAGTGGGTACCAATTCTGGCATCGAGAGTGAATGTAATTAAATATGGCAATTTGCCAAGCGTTTTTACTACGCAATCCGTGCAGTTGTCCCTGCCGCCTCTATACCATCGGCATAGCTGCTTGCTACAGCCAGTGATGATAATGCATAGCGGTGGCGCGCCATTATTTGTCTATGATGGCAATAACGGTCACATCTCTGTAAAATATTTACACAAGGAATTGTTAGAAAACTAGGAATCACCTGTCTTGGGAACTAATACATCCACGATATGACATCCAAAAATACAGTTTCATGAATTCGGCCCAAAAGTCCTGCAATTGCTAATCCCAAATATATTCCTGCCAGAACACACTGTGAACTGGCGTGGAAAAAGTCCAGTGAATGTTCTGAAACTATGCGAAGATTGTGCCCAAGTATGATAATCCCATCCTTTCATTACGATCACGTTTTTTTTAGATGTGAAGCATCTTATGGCGAAGCTTAATCCGGTGGTGGTGTGCGGCGTGACCTCCCTTACTGCGCATGCGCAAACCCTTTAAAAAAATGAAAATAAAAAAAAACCTCCTCTCCCCCTCTCTCTCCTCTAGGCATCCCTCCCCGCGGCATCCACACCCTCACTGCGCATGCGCCGCCCCTCCTCTCTCCCCTCCTATGCTCCCCCCTCTCTCCTCTAGGCATCCCTGCCCACGCTCCCACTGCGCATGCGCGTCCCCCCCCTATCTCACCTTTCCTACGCTCCCCCCTCTCTCCTCTAGGCATCCCTGCCCACAGCGTCCACACCCCCACTGCGCATGCGCGTCCCCCCCCCCTCTCTCTCCTCTCCCCCCTCTCTCGCCACACGACGCAGACGCACGGCAGCGTCTGCTAGCGAGTTTCTTGGTTGAAAAAACCGACTGCTCGCGCTGCACAACCGTTCACTGTCCATCCCGTATATATGGCAATGGATCTTGACCTCCAATGTGGTGCCGGTGGGAGATTTCTCCTGTGCGTTGTTGAACAATAAAAATTCGCAGCGTGCGCGTTAACTAAAAGCGCATTGCGGGTCTCTGTGTCCAGTCGGAGTCTTCTGTCTCTCATTGCCCATTAGCAGCGATTGGCATGTTCCAGCAGGAAACACCGGTTCCATCACTGCGTGCTTTGCGCCTCCTCTGTTTTCTCTCCTGCGCAACGCTGCGATAGCGCCAGTGTCAACGCCACCGCCAGTGTAAGCGTTAGCGCCCGCTGCTTCACATCTACACATGGTTCCCTTTAGCGGGAGATGGTGTAATTTTTTCTTCATGTTCCTTTTTGTGCTACATATAGCCTATTAATTGTTCATAAGAACACACAGATAAAAGACAACGTGAATATGCAGTTTGGTTGCCCGTAGGGATTATGACAGAATCTATTATAGTCTCAACACTGTTTATTTTTCTATATATTGCCACGCGCGATTCTTTTACTGTACTCGGTTTCCGCCCACAAAGACTATCAGCAGTACTCGGCGCAGACCGCGCCTTAGTGTTCCAGAAGCTTCTCGGTTGTAGTAGATCGTTTTGTTAAGATTGCACGCACGACGCTAACACTCAAGATTATTCCAGAGCTTGCGCGACGACTAGTGATAAGGCTAGAATGTTCGACGCGTGATTTATAAAAGCCGGCGCGTTCCAACGAAGTTCAGTTGATCGATGGCCGACGCTCTGTTCGCCGCTATCAGTGCCAGCGTGTATTGCTGTAATCTTACTTTCCGTTTACCGGCCACAAGTTCGGCCTAATAAAAAGTTTCATCCTGGACACGTAGCCTGCTGCCTTCGTCGACGTCACGACCACGTGACATCAATATGGCACATTTTCGCTTTGCTTGTTGTAAAATCTCGAAATAGATTCATCGTTTGCTGTTAATTGATTTGAGCCCTTTTGTTGAGATTTGAGAAAATGGGCACTCCTCACTGCGTTCTGCAGTGCAGGGTTGTCTCAGAATATTCGCTACAGTCGTTGCACATCACTGTATTGAAGGTCACTGCATAGCCAGTGACGAAATATGGTAAAGGCGGACTAACCTGTGGATGCTGCAGTGGACATCGGCTGTACCGTGACCCTTGGACTACCTCCCATTCGCGGCGTCGTTGAGACAGTTCCTTCGACTTTGGTGGCAGCAGCTGGACTTGTCGTTGGCTTCATCTCACGGAGATCATCGGTGGCGGTGTCATCCGTACCACCCCCAACTGCACCAAAACAGGCAGCAATCAGTCGCCTGCCGCGAAGACTGGGAAATTCTCAATTTCATGAATGATACCGGGAAATAACCTTGAACACCCTAGAAAGTAGCTAATAAAATGGACGAACGAACAGCTTTCCTCCGCTGACACCCGAACCCACTAACTCCGACTTTGGGCTTGTGGGTTCGGTATTATACCGGGCGACAGAGCATAAGACGAAGACAGAGATGAGGCTTGACGCACACGAGGGCTGACTTAAAACAGTATTTTATTTCGAACCAAGCAACCACCCACATATCCCGTGTGGGCTGTCTGGCCAACATCCCTATCATGGCGCAATACACATGCATTTTTCCTTGAAAGAGCAATTGACTATTTTGAAACGCATGCGTCACCAAATCCATTATTTAACTCCGCCTCAATGATCTCTTCGGTTAACTGATTTCTACTTGTACTCGCAACTGAACACTCATTGTAGACCGGATCACACTTGAACAAAGCAGTGCAAAATTTACAGTGTAGACTTTGCACTGTTATGACCACCTCTAATCTCGGACACGTTGTAACGATGCTCCCGCAGCCTATGATTCAGGCATTATCCACTTTTTCCAACATAACTGCTACCAGAAGTCAGAGGCATATTGTAACCTGTACCATTTCCACATTGAAAGGAAGCCGTTTTCCGCTTCTTATTATACTCACTATTCTTGCGGGCACGCACTAGTCAATCTGCACAAACATCGCAGTTTACCTGGCGCAGAAAAAAGTGCCTTACCACGTTCGACAACGGTAACCATAAATGTACAGGAAAAAATTGAAGGACACTTCGTAAATTCGAAAGTGCGTTCGGCGAACGCCTGTGCCCGTTGAGACGGGGTTGGTCAGAATGAAACGCGATGCGCGCGTCACCCCTCTTGCATGATGGGACACCCTGAGCACAGCCGCGCTACGCAAGCAAAGCGCGAGCGCTGTAGAGTCCTACGCGACCGGCGCCCGTTTGCGCGCCCCGGCGGCCACCAGGCACCGTGCCAGGGTACGGACGGACGGAGAGACGGACGGAGGGACGGACGCACGGACATCAGGATGAGACATTAGAGGCTTTCGCCTTAATAACTGCCACTCAATTATTCGTAGGCGGCGAAATGTTTTAAGTCAGCGCTTGTGTGTGTCAAGTCTCATCTCTGTGTTCGTCTGATGCGCTGTCAGCCTCAATCTTCGACTCGCGCATTTTGTTCTCCCCAAATTGATTTACGCAAGCACTTTGTTGGTTTGAACTGAGGACAGCTTTACTAAACGACAGCTAAAAACCACAACAGATGTTCACTTTACTTCGCTGCATTATGTGATTGCTTCATTAGGGTGAGTTGATCAAGGAAAACGAGCTCCATAATCAATTCACATCCTTTCGCCGTTTCACAGCGAGGGTATTTCCCGGCCCCCCGTGGGCAGCATGCGAGGGATTATTTGTCAGCCGCTCGCTTATAAGTAACTCACGCGCTGCGTGATACCAACTGATAAAAAAGAAAAAAAAACGAGGCAGAGGCTCCGCATTGGCCACCTTCTGTACAAGTAGTTACTTAAATTAACAGCGCAAAGAACGGACACCACACAAAGGAAACACACAGGACAAGCGCGTTTCCTTTGTGTGGTGTCCGTTCTTTGCGCTGTTAATTTAAGTATGCATAACCAACTAGCCCAGTCAGCTACACTCTTATGTACAAGTAGCGCTGGTTACCATTCCATGTGTATGTGGAGGAGAACTACTGCATCCGTGGCTAATTTTGTAGAGCATCGGGGGGCGTAATTTCATTTCAATGTTGTGCACTGCGTCCAAACCGGCTGCAACTTGATTTTCGTCCAATTACTGCACTGTAGTTAAGAAGGAAAATATGGTGTATGCTATGGTTTATTTTGGCGATTTTTGATGGTTATATTAGAACAATAATTTAATCAAAGACCTGGATCATGAATGTCTGCTTAGAGCTGTCAAGGATTATTCAAGGAATCTTCACTTTTTGTACTTCATTGTACTCCGTATGCATTTTGTTCAGAGAGGTCAAACACAATGCTTTGGCAGGCTAGTAGGTATGACAACAAACACCACAAGACTGAAGACAGAACAAGACTTCTCCTGCCTTGTGTCTTTTGGTGTTGTTTCGCGCTAAGAAACAATCTGTTCAGAAAGGCCCCGTAACACTTTTTCAAGGACTCATCATGCGGCTTCATTAAAGGAGTTTTTTTCGCCTCACAAGTCGACCGCCGCAAACCTTTCTAGAAGACGTCAAGTACGAGCGGAGTTGCAGGAATTCGTCGCAAGTTTCAAGCACTTTCTCTCTCAATTCTTACCAGCCAGCGCGATAAAACTTACGCAGGGAGTGGGATAACAAGGAGGCAAGAAGATGCGTCCCTTTGTCATGGCGCGCCATGATTTGATCACTTGTTTTTTTTTTCCTTTTGAGCGCGTAGATTACTTTCAGTGTCATCGCGAGCATGCGCGGGGGGCACGTGGTGGCATCCCCCGGCGGTCACCGTAACTATGCAGTTCACGCTTTTCAAATCAGCCAATGGCCGTGGACTATAGGTTTATGGTGCGGTCATTTGGGTTTGTAGCATTATTTGTTGAGAAAAGAGGGAATGATTTCTAGCCGATTTTAAGAATTTACTGCGAATTCCAGGCCACCTGCTGCGCTATAATTTCTGGCTCTGTGTGTTCTCAGCAGCATCGACTACCGAGCAGCCGTGTTTTTTGACCATGCTGAAAATGTAGTACAGGGCCGCTTTTAGTGCAGTGATAAAGAAGTGCTCACCAAGATCGCTGGCGCTAACGACGATGACACCCACCAGACTTATCATGGCCACCAGGAAGACGCACATGATGACTGCCAGAATGGTTTCCCTGGGCTCGGAGTTACTGCACAGAGGTTTGTTTACTTTTTTTTATTTGAATGATTGCTACTAAACTCGGATACCTCTTTAAAAAGGATGTACCACAAAATAATCCTTCCGAAGGAAGTAATAATAATTATTTCTAATTACCTCTGTCAGTCATACAAACAAGGGATTGATTGGTTCAGTGTACACTGCATAAACATTATTTCCAATTTGCTCCTGCGCGCTGTGACAACACGATGAGATTGCTATATGCAGTGTTGTTATGTGTAACGGGATAAACATGCGGTACTTAGCAAAAAACAGCACACCCAAGGCAATCGTGGCAAAAACTCGAAAGCAAATTCACCTCGCCTTAGCTGTTACAATGAAATGAAAATTTCATGACTGCAGAAAGGAGACAGATCTCATGTAAATGCGGCTTGCTGAAAATAAAAACGAACAGATGCCTTAGGCCGCTGCGACCGAACAAAATCTACACGCTTTAACATCTCAAAACTACATTCACAGTGGTAAAATGACTCTCTTAGTTGGGAACACTCAGCGCAGGTGGTGCGTTTTGTGCTTGTAGCAAATCAGCGCAACCATATAAAGCTGCTACGCCAATGACACGGATATCAGCGTGAAGTGCAGGTTAAGGAAACCCCGGTTGTCAAAATTATTCTCGAGTTCTTGACTATATCATGGCTCATATCTATGTCGTGACGTAGGCACGCAAAAGCAGAGCAGTTATTTTCATCTTCTTGTTCTTCTTCCTCTTCTTTTTCTTCTTCCTATTATTATTAATATTATTATTATTATTATTATTATTATTATTATTATTATTATTATTATCATGATTATTATTATTACTATTGTGGTTATTCTTAATAAAGCCGTGATCAAATTGCAATTCTCATTTATATTTCTTTCTTTGGAAGAGTGATTAGTGCTGCTTCGTGTTCCTCGCAGACACGATGCCTTGGGGAGTGTTATGGGGTCGAACGTCCCAATTCAACTCAGGCTAACAGAGAAGGCGCAGAGAGGGCTGGAGATAACATCGGACCAATCTGGAAATCTGGAACATTCAGTGAAATCGCATGAGAACGGGTCTAGCACTTCGCCGCCATCTAAAATGCTACCGCCAGCGCGGGATTGGACCCGCCTCTACGGCGTTGGGATTCGCGGGCCCTATTACCACTAAGCCGGCAATGGGGCTATATATATATATATATATATATATATATATATATATATATATATATATATATATATATATATATATATATATATATATATATATATATATATATATATATATATATTCTTTCTTCACATTTACATTACAATTACGTCTAATAGCTTCCCCTATACTTTCCTTGGCATCTTTGTCTGTTAGTTCTCATTAATACTGTGTTTAACAAAGCAAACGAGCCCTTAAGTTTACAATTCCTTTCTTCATTTATAACGAGGGTCTCGTTCTGGCAGACTTGATGCCTTCAGGTGGTATGCGAGGGATTATTAGTCAGCTGCCCGCTCGTAATAAGATCACGTACTACGTGACGCCTACAGGCAAAAAAGAGTGTTCCACACTCGCCGTAATGGCAACAGGCGGCGCTGACTGACGCTCCCACGGTTTAAGTACACATATATACCCTATAAAGTGGACGGAGGGATGACCGCCACCGTAGCTCAGTGGTAGAGCATCGGACGCGTTATTCGAAGGTCGCAGGTTCGGTCCCTGCCGGTGGCAAGTTATCTTTTCGTCCACTCTTCTTTCTTCACATTTACATTACAATTACGTCTAATAGCTTCCCCTATACTTTCCTTGGCATCTTTGTCTGTTAGTTCTCATTAATACTGTGTTTAACAAAGCAAAAGAGCCCTTAAGTTTACAATTCCTTTCTTCTATATATATATATATATATATATATATATAGGTGCACAAGTGAAGTGGACGAACGAACGAAAAACGATGCTTTATTGCCAACGTTGCGGCCGGGGACCGGCCTTCGTCAGGGCATACACGCATATGACTACAGTGCGTACGTGTTAAATAAGGACATGGCATGGGGTCTACGGAGCTTCTGCCGTCGATCCCCCCCGTGTGTTCTTTCTGGACCATGCCTTGGAATGCTTTCCGTCGGTGCGCGTCCTCGCAGCGGACGGCCTTCACCCAAACTTCGAGGGCGTTGCACTGCTGGCTGGCCACATCAAACAGCTGTGCTTCCGGAACGCGACTGATGCTTCGTCTTCCTCCTGGCTAGACCACATGCCCTGTGGTACCATGAAGCAAGCCTCTGACGCCTACCAACCTACTCCTGTGCAACTCGCGTCCTCGCCCCGTGCACCTTCTCCTGGTCGACTGCCTGTGCCCGAACCCTGCACCGAGCCACGGGCGCAACAAAACTCTACCTACGCCACAGTTGCCGCTAAACCAAGGAATCAAGGACGCTCGCCACCAAAAAGGTCTGGAAGCGTTTCTTTGTCTCACCGGTACCCTTTAAGAAATTCCAATCGCGACAAAAGTGCTGTTCTCTGTAAGAATTGACTGATACCGACTGATACCGACAACACTGTCCACAGTCGTGGCTTCCTTAGAATTAGGAAAATTGTAGAAAAGCGTGTGAAATACAAACTTCACGCATCCACGTTAAATACTTATTTAAATGCCTTGACTGTGCCAAGAGGACTTCTAATTTCGCTCCAACAAGCAACTCCCAAAATGTCACAAAGCAATGTCGGAAAATGGAACGATACGTTAAAGAACGCGTCCCTAGCTCTCATGCGCATCATCAACGACCACTATAATTCTGCTGTGAAAACACTACTAAATAGTGAACAACAGTTACGCAAAACTCACTTGTTGGATCCTTCTGAATCGGCCTCGCTCGTCAAGTACGAACAAAGGAAACAATTAGAAATTGAAGAGAAGAAAGCAAAAAAATTGTTACGTGATCATATCATCCTCCCGCAACCACTGACGAGTGATGTTTCTGTTCCCGTCGAACCATCCCATTCTAGACAAGATAGCCCATCACCTAGTCCCAACGTAGTAAACATTTCAAACGTGGTTTTATCCGACTCGGAAATGAGTGTGCTTTCTCGAGGGTTAAATTTCTGCCCGGCCACTGGTGGATATAATGAATTCAACTTAGTAAAGGATTTAGACGAATTCGCACGTAATATGAGATTAAGCGAATTTTTCCATGAACGCTCGTCTTCCAAGAGCAACATGTCTTCCCGTCAACACTGGACGCCGTCAACACAGCGCGATAAATTCCTCGATTTGTACATTTCTGCAGTTCAACGTGACATACTACAGGCTTATGGTAACCGCATTTCATTCAAAGGAAACCTGACCCTCAAAGAACGAAATGCAGTTAAAAGCTTCCAAGAACGCCCAGACATTATAATTAAACCCGCTGATAAAGGAGGCGCCGTAGTGATAATGAACACGACGGACTACATTTGTGAGGCTCAGAGACAACTAAATGATGATACATTTTACGAACGACTCGGTGACAACCCGACCGACAAGTTTAAGAACGTTGTTACGGACACAATCAAACATTTAATATTGAACGACAAACTTCCCGATAAAGCAAAGCATTCATTAGTCCCTCTCAGCCCTGTTCCAGGAAGGTTTTACTTATTGCCAAAAATACATAAATCAAATAACCCCGGTCGCCCTATTGTGTCAGCCGTTGGTACTGTCACTGAACTGCTTTCAAGCTATGTCGATAGCCTTATTAGTATGCTTCCTCCCACTTTTCCATCTTATCTTAAGGACACTTCCCATTTCCTGGCTGACATCATTGACCTAAATGTCCCTGGTGACTCATTGCTGGTAACATTAGATGTTGCCTCACTTTACACTAATATTCCCCATGACGACGGCATTCGTGCAGTGGTTGATGCTTACGACGACTCATCATTTGACAAATCTGTTGACAGCTCCACATTAGCCACATTACTAAAACTCATCCTAGAGCTTAACAATTTTGAGTTCGACGGTGTACACTACGTACAAGTCAGCGGAACTTCAATGGGCACCAAAATTGGTTCAAATTACGCGAATATATTTAGGGGCCAACTAGAAACTCGGTTTCTTTCATCGCGTAGACTACAGCCCTACTATTATAAACGTTTTATTGACGACATTTTCTTCATCTGGCACCATGGCGAAGCAGAACTCCTTACTTTTATTGCAGACTTCAACAAGGTTCATCCGTCCATTTCATTCTCACAATCGTACTCGAAGAAATCCATCTGTTTCCTCGATGTCTCAGTGTCGCTATGTGGCGAAAAAATAGCTGCGAAAGTATACAGGAAGCCAACTGACGTCCACCGATATCTTCATTTTAAAAGCAGCCATGTTAAACATTGTAAGACCAGTATACCCTACGGTCAAGCACTTCGCTTCAAAAGGCTGTGCTCTGATAATTCAGATTTCACTAAAAACTGTGATAGGCTTCGCGACGCCCTAACTGAACAAAAATATCCGCCTCAGATAGTGAATGACGCGATCATGCGCGCCGATGCGATTGACCGCAGGACGCTTCTAAAACCGCGTGAACAAACTTTGCAGCGAAGACACACCAATTTAGTTTTGACACATTCTGCGTCCATTCCAAATGTTAATGTCATCCTTAAAAAGCACTATAATATACTAATGCAGAGTAATCGTCTCAAAGACGTCTTTCCAGAGCCCCCCACGAGCGGTCCTATCGACGCTCGAGAAACCTACGGGATATACTAACGTCATCTAAAATGACAACGCCTGTCCATGTGGGATGTCATCCGTGTAACAAGACACGTTGCAAGGTGTGCCCCCCACATGACGACTTCGCGAATTGTTAAGAGCGCTGCATCAAATTTTACTCTAAGAATAAAAGGCAATTTTGACTGCGACACGAGCAATGTAATTTACTTGCTGGAATGCTCATCATGTAACCTTCAATACATCGGCCAAAACGGAGACACCTTTCCGCTTGCGCTTTAATAATCATAGGTCGCATGTCTTGGGCCTGCCTAGCCTTCCCCTGTCCAAACACGTTGCTACCCCTGGCCACTCTTTTGACAATCTAACCGCCACAATACTAGAATCCGGTTTTAAATCGCACTACGAAAGGGAGGTCCGCGAATCTTTTTTGATTCATAAATTTAATGCCATAGCATCTGGCATCAACGAGAATCCTGGCAGGTTAACATTTTTGCCAGTAAAACAGGGAAATGAACAATCGTAGTTCGCATTAGCGGTTGTTTGCTGCCGTGATTTAATCCTTGGTGACATCAGTCAAATCAGTTAGGTGACCAGAATGCGCATGTAGGTACACTTGCTTCCATATTGTGACGTCGATATTTTGCTGATGTACATTTCGTTGCAAACAAATGCGACTTATCAACATTGTATAGATTTTCTTCTTTTTTCTTTTTCATTGTGTCACAAGTGTGGTGATATTCCACTGCCCCACATACTATCTCTATGTTATGTTTGATTATACTTTGCTTTATCACATTTCTAATATGCACTGCTACTCCGCTATCTGTGCTGTCACCATATAAAATGCTGCGCATGTCTGAATATCTGTCTGTTAACAGTGAATGCCTCTATGTAGAAATCTTTTAGCAATGAATATGCACAATGGGGGGGCCCCCCATGCCATGTCCTTATTTAAGACGTACGCACTGTAGTCATATGCGTGTATGCCCTGACGAAGGCCGGTCCCCGGGCCGCAACGTTGGCAATAAAGCATCGTTTTTCGTTCGTTCGTCCACTTCACTTGTGCACCTATAATACTACCGAATCCAGGAAGACCTTCTCGACATATATATATATATATATATATATATATATATATATATATATATATATATATATATATATATATATATATATGGACAATTACGGTGCAGAAACGACCCGTGTTGTGATCTCATAACAGCTTTCGCTGTAAAAAAGCTGCCATATATATATATATATATATATATATATATATATATATATATATATATATATATATATATATATATATATATATATTCCTACACTACTCGAGTGTCCCGTAATGATGGCCTCTATAAAACTGTTATGTTCTATCTGCTGTAGCACGCAATGGCAACCGGTCTCGTAAATTAAGCTGGCAGCTTTTTTACAGCGAAAGCTGTTATGAGATCACAACACGGGTCGTTTCTGCGCCGTAGTTGTCCGCCGCCGGTGTCCGTAACCAATATCGCACGAAATAAGAAAAAAAACTAAATACATAAAAAGAGACACCTATGACAGATTGGGAACCGAACCCGGGTCCTCTGCGTGGCAGCCCAGCACTCTACCACTGAGCCACGCCACTGCTTGAAACTGCGGTGCAAACTGACCCTACGCAAGCTTCATATCGGGTAAGGAATCGCGTTAACGTGTGTTGTAAAGCGTTTTAGAGCAGTAAAGTAAGAACCAGGCGTCACACAATGCGAATTGCGTAACGAGTGGGTCGTTCAATGCTCCAACCCATTACAAAAGCCTGAGGCATAATTCTTCATCGTCGTCAGCCACAGCATCAACAAAGTGCACATAATGCGTTACAAGAGTGTAGCGGGCACCGCGCTTTTCCGAAGAATGACGAATAATGGCATAGTAGACGCTTCCCCACTACACAAAAATTATGATGATTTATGGCGTAGTGGGTACCATGCAAGTGGGCTTGTAGTAGTTGCCCCAAGAGTGTTTAAAAAAGGCTAAAGCCGCTCTCCCAGCTTTCGCTGTGGCTGTGCTGCGCGTTCTGCGCAGGCACGGCGGTTTTTTTTTCTTAACTTCATAGTCTATTATGTTACAGCGGCCTGGCCATGGTCCAAAGGTTGTCTACAAGCTCAAATTGATTATGCTAATACAAGTAGGTTCATAGCGCTTACAATTTTTAGGAGGTGTTGTTGGGCAACATTATTTTTGCGGTTATTACAACTTATGGTCAGTAAATGTCATTCATTCAGCTATGGTGTACGGCTGTACCACTCGTCACAAGCCGCTAACAATAGCGAAGAGATCCCACAACCGTTTGAAATGAGAGTACCACGTAAAACTTTGGAAATGTGAGCCAAATGAAACCTTATAGGACATTGTCAGTTTTTGTTCTTGTTCCGAACGATCAAATGGGCATTTGGTACCTCTGGAAGTGAAAAAAAAAAGAAAATGTTGCTAGTGGGAAAAAATAACTTACGACTGGGGGGATTTCTGAAGCTGAAAAGATTAAAAAAAGCGTCATATGAACATTCAAAAATACGGTGCAGTACGAAAACAACTACGCGTGTGGTTTATTATGACACGCCCTATGAGCCATTGCTTGAAAAATGTTCATTACCTACACGTCCAAGCATCAACACTTATACTAACCACAGATATCTGCTACCGCCGAAGCTTACACTTTGATGATGGTTATTCCCTATTTCCAACCATATACCCTAATTATAATTATACATTTATTGATTTATAATTCCATGTTCACGACTTCAGGCTTAAGTAGGGTTGGCGATGCATACGAGAACATAACAGCGAAAAACAAAAAAGTGAACAGAGGAATTACATGTACCGGATTCAGCACGGAACCCCAAGGCAGTTTCTCGGGAAATGTTATAGCAGAACGTCTTTCTATCATGTTTTTTTTGCCGAAGAGTGAGAATCACCCGAATTTCTTTGATGGAATACAAGACGATGTAGCGCAAGAGGCGGCACTTACTCACAATTAATTTTACTTTTCGACAAGTGGTATCGCACCTGCGCAGCTCCTGCGTTTACGCTTTCTAGGGAACCTTTTTTTCTTAGTGGTGACGTAGGTTGAACAGAGCTAATAGCACCGATTGTGTTAATATGATTTTTTTATCATTTTATTGCGATATGAACGCTCACTTGTGCTCGGTCATCCTGGCTTTCACAACAATTGCTGTGACACCAATTGTTCTCCATAACTCACTTGTAACCCTTACGAAACGAGTCATGCATTGAAAGGGGAGCACTTACACAAAATTAGAGAGCTTTGCTCGGAAGGCTTTGTGATTCCAGACACGAATGAAGTCTCCTCTGTAAAAGAAGCAAGTACATGCGTGTAGCAAAACGATACTAGTACATATATGAAGAGAACATAGCTTTCGGAGGGTATACAGATAAACCCAATAGGAACAATGCTTTGCAATCCAGGCGCTAAACCACATTGTTGATGTAGCGATAAATGCTTATAAAATGCCTTCGAATTTCCTCGGGGGATCGGGCAGCCAGCTTGATCGAGAAACCCTACAGACCGTTGAAGTTATCAACATCACCATCAGCAGTCGTGCAGGCCTTGTACTTGGATGGCACATGCACGACTAGAAACCAATCACAATCCGTCATCGTTCTGAAAATGCGTAAATCGTTTAAATGCCGTGGCCTTAAAAAGACAGAGTACTATAGCAGGTGTCTCAAACTCACCTTAGCAAGCGGGCGGCACTCACGCAGCTAACTCCCGCAAGGGAGTTAATTTCGTGAGTTCGGCCTGCTGGCTGAGGTCAGCAAGTTGAATGCTTCTGGGGGGGGGGGGGGGGGGGGTGAATATAAAGAATGAGACAGGACGTCTCTTTCTCTGTAGTCCTTGTGCGTGGTCGCTCGTGATGTGGAAGCATTCAGTCAATACCAACTAACCCAGTTAAATGCATAAAATGGGGGGGGGGGGGGGATTTGTACAATTTGCCAGCAAACGCTGCCCCATGAAAGAAACCTTTCCCATATATGCAGGTCATTTCTGAAGATGATTTTGTGCCAGATTACAACATGTCGATAACGATCTCAAAATAACTCGAATAAGGCGCCAATTTTAAGAAGAATTTTTGTTTCACAGTTATATTTCAAAACAAGGTGAACACATGGGATGCCTCACGGAGACAATGTTTTCAACCACCTGTACCTCACGAAGATACTCTATAAGAAAAAAAAATGTGGGGCGAAGACGGTCATGTGCGAGCCGCAGGCCGCTACCGAGAGCCTCACGGGCAGCATTCGGCCCGCGTGCCGCGTGTTTGAGACCCTGCAGGATAGCATTGCGCAAAGGCTTTGAGCGTCTCTATGCGTATTCCTGCATGCCAGAAAAGCCTTAAACGCATTGCATTACGGCATAAATAATGTTCATTATCTCAGCGAAAGGACAACAACTCATGGTCAACAAACATTGCATTCAATCTCCGCCGGAATAAGTATGGCTGCAGAGAACTGTAACAGTGCAGTTTACTTATGAAAGGCAAGATTACACCGGTGGATAAGCATAAGCCTTAGTGCTTCAAACACACATTACCGAATCATGACACGAAATTTACCGCTGTACCTGATGCCGAATGTGAGACACCGTTTAATTATAACACTTATAATGCACGGGGCAGGTACGTGGAAGACGACAAATACGCTCGAAACAAAATAAAGGGCCACGCATCAAGAGCTGAAACAAAAAAAATGATAGTGTGTCAATTACAGACGGGCACGCCAAGACAAAAATAGGGGTAGTGGATGGCCTTGCCGACATTAAAAGAACAAGTAATGAATGCGATAGCCAGAAATTGGAATGTCACACGAAGATCGACGAGCAGCTCGATACTTGCAGCTTTCCGCTGAAGCACAAAGAAGGATGTTCGAAAAGGGCGCGCAGTTATACACAGGACCAGCGTCAACTACTATCACAGTTGCTACTCTTTTTTGTTTAAGCAACCCGCTGCAAGTGTCGACAACGCAGAACGTTACGCTCTTAGATATTTCTTCTTTTAAAGTGCAGCGCGCGCAATTAACCATCTGCGTCTCCTGCCACGCGGTGGCGTCTGACGCAAGGTGTGCGTGGTCTGGTTTTTTCATTCCACATAACGAGTGGGTACCGAAAGGGGCCCATTTTTATTGCGCGTCTCAAGGGCAGTTTTCAAAGTCAAAGCAAATATCTGCATACCGCCAGTGGAAAATGGTGTGTGTAAATGTCTTGCCACGGGAATGCCGGCGCATGCGCTGTGCGTGGCTGAGTGGTTGAACGCAGCGCGATGCGGAGTGAGAGGTCGTTGGTTCGAATCGCCGGTCTAGGCCTTGGAATTTTCTCCTCATTTATTTTTCATTGTGCCTTCACACATATATATATATATATATATATATATATATATATATATATATATATATATATATATATATATATATATATATATATATATCTTTTTTTTTTTTGAGGCCCAGCTCGAGTTTTGGAGGTCGCGGGATGCGCGTGTCATGTGGCCTTTCGAGACGATGACGAGTGCTAAAAGGTCAAAGACATGAGCATGAAAGCAACGTTCTAGGGAAGCACAGAACCCACAATAACACTCTACGCTTAACCATTTAGACAACTCTGAAAGAATATCCTGCGTTGTTTTGCTCTGTTTACTGATCTAATCACAGAGGAAATGTAAGACATCCCCACCGACCCCCCTTCCACCTTTCCTCAAGGCCAAAATTACGGCTGTACACTGGCCGCAGGCTTCTGATTGACTGCATTAGATATTATTGCCAAGCTGTCCTGTTACAAGGTGAATACCTAATTGAATTCTTCGATTAGCTCGGAAATAGCTTACCCATTATCAGGCTTCGCTGCAATATGTTATCTGTTAACGGACGATTCGATTGCTGCAGTGTTGCCGCTACACTTGCTGCCGGACAGTGGTCGAGGTTCTCTTGCGGTCGACAGGAACAGGACCTGAAAATGAATCAGCACACGTAGTCTCCAATTAAATGACATCATTCCTTGTTTAAATACATTCTTCGACGGATACAGAAAAGACATCGCGAGTAGTGAAGGTAAACAAATTTTGTGTTATGTCTGTCGCATACAGCAAGAATTTTGTTAATTTTGTTATAAAATGTTGTGCTAATGAAAAAAAAACATATGTTTGACCTAATTCACTTAGTTCATCATATAAAAGCACACATTGCTGATCCCATTATATTTGTCACACAAAGCACTGGTAGTCCGTTGTCGAGTCTTTTTTTTTAATGTAATAAAGAAATATGTGCAACTGACACGTCTGAAGTTCTGCATGGCGGTGACTATTCTTCGATTTTTTTTTCTAGAGTAGAAAGGTTTTCGGCATTAAGTTTATCTAGTATATTTTGACCCGCCTGTGAGGCGGTGTGCTTTAGGCATGTTTTATACGGCTAAGTAAATCATTGTTTTTTTTTTAGAATGAAATTAGTCGCCAGTGTCGCTATTTTCGGCTCGGTGCCTTTTCAATAGCGCTTAAACGTCTTTTTCTATTCTCGTAAGCATGGACAGAGCAACTCAGGAAAAGTATTAATGGGTTCCACACTTTTCCGCTTTAGCTACAGTCGTAAGCTGCCGGTAATCGCTTGAGCATGCCTACCGTATTGAGAGCAACCCATTCTTTATCTTCGGAGAGGTTTCTTTTATGCACGCGCAGGCTCCCCTGTCAGTATTTAACTTACATATACGTACGCTTCCACACACTCTAAAGTCCCGGTGTCTCTGAGTTGCCGTAAATATAATTTGATAGGAACATCACGGTCATTTCTCTTATTTGGCAGACACACGGTTGACCTATCTCACGCGTGATGCTAACTAACAGTGTGAAGTAATCTAGTGCAGCACATCCATGGCTTTGTATACCTGCGCAAACAGATGAGGTTGTCGACACTTGAAAGTAACTGCTTGAGGGGACGGCATTTCACTCCTCCCCCGGGGTAATGTGAACCGTAGGCTTTTCCTATTAACACCTGATAAACAAGTTAAGAATGGGAATATACCAGGTGCAAATAATTACCACGACAAAACAAAGCGCGATCTGCCAATTAGCGTCGAAAGTTAAATTAGTTAGTCCTAGAATATTATGTGAGGGCGGGCGGGCAGCCCAGCTTGTGACCCCCCCCCGCCCCACGTTGAAAGGGAAGGTAATATCTGCCTAGATAACTCGCACAAATAGGAAGCTCGGTATGATGCTGCTAAGGAAGGTACATTTTATGAATAATTACTTCACGGAGCCGGCCTATTTAATTCAATCAAAGTGATTTTTCTGCCACCTGGATCTCGGCTAGCACATCAATCATGACTGTAAGCGCCGCGCATAAGCACGACAGTGGTATCACATTCAAACAGCGCAACAGAGAACAGCTTTCAGGAAGGAAGAGCGCCATGCCTCTCTTTCTGTGAGGTTTAAGCCATGACCATAATACTGTCTATTAGCCCTCTGCATTAGCTGACTCATGTTTTAACAAAAGAAGCTCTGTGGAGTTTACCTGCGAGATGCTTTGTACAGCTGGTTTCGCACCAACGAAGACTCCTGGCAAGAGCTGGTCAGGCGGCGCACGAGGATGATGATGATGATGATGATAGCCTATGTGTATGGCTCACAGCCACTCTGGGGGATTGGCCAAGAAACGAATATTTTATAGACATAAGTGATCAGATATGTATGATATTACTGTAGAATTATAGAATGGTTAGAACAAATGAATGACGCTAATTTAGTGATTTGATGTCAAAACCGCCCTGATTCAATTAAAAATTTCTCTACAGCGGAACAGACATCCCGGCGACGATGACCTAATAAGGAGGCTCCCAAGGAAAGAATATTAGAGATGATGAAATCCAATCTAATTCGATTAAAAGCGACTTTGAGAATGTTTTTCCTCAGTAAGTTGTAGCGGTTGCATGATAAAAAATAATGCTCGACTGTTTCCTCCTTGCTACAAAACGAGCAAAGGGGGGAAGGAGCCAGACCAGCTCTATTCATATAGAAGTTTAATTTTGGAACTCGACAGCGTAATTTTGTAAAAAGATGACTTCCTCTTTTCGCGTTGACCAGAAATTTCTACGCCAAGGGAACAAGAGGTGTCGATATTCGTTTAGATAAGTCACTAATGTTTTACCAGAGTCTTGAATTATGGCACGCCTTCTAAATCTGTCACGGATTATGAGTGCTGATGTGGGAATAATTGAAAGTACCGGGCCACTGAGGGCGGCTTTCGCCAGAGTGTCCGCCATTTCGTTCATTTTGATCCCTTTGTGGCCCGGTACCCAGATTAATCTGAGTTCACCGGATCGCTATCGTCTTTCCTCAAGTGATGCTCATGACGCTGCCCGTGGGATCATTGACACCTGCCCAATTAGGGGGGATCGAGAAAGATTCGGGCGGATCACATAGTTTCCATATTTTAAGGGCTAATAGAGGTGACATTGTCGATTAGAATGAAGAGTATGAGCACAGCTCCGGACATCAAAAGATTTGCGAAGACTATGGTTGATATAATGGCCCCGGCAATCGAGGCGCATACCCACTGTTCCTGTTTTCGCTTGGGAAAAGTGGTTCATACCCAGGACAGGGATTAGCGACACTGTAGTTAGTAAAAAAATGTGACACCCAATGATCAGCCGAGCATTTAGTGAACTGTCTATAGTTCTTATTGCTCCTTGCCAGTCTTGAGACATTTATGAGCGTATCATAGTCAAGATGAAAGTGCATAATCATAGTACATAAGTGCATAAGTGATAGTCAAGTGCATAAAATTATCCGTACGGACTCTATCCGCGATGTTAGTCTATGGGCATAGTCCAGTTCTGGACTATGCCCATAGTCCAGTTCTGGACTATGAACTGTACTATGCCGATAGACTGTCATGCGTTATACGTCCTATATTGTATATATGTACATAGTGCTTCTGATTGTTTTTCTTTTTTTATTGTTTTCATTCTCTTTTCCTTGCATGTATCTTGTATATTACTACCATGATGTTGGGATAGCCGGCTCTTACGTAGCCTACCTTCCTATATTTTTCATATATAAATAAAAAAACGAGCATTCGGTGTCCGAAAGTTGTATGGCAAAATATGCTTACATTGTAAGTGTGCACCTACATATTAGGACCCAAGTAAACTGAAACATCAAGTACTTATGATAGGTATCTTGCGTAGTGCTTACCAACATAAACGCCTGCATTTGCACAAAGCACTAGCTGAATAATGGCGAGAAAGATGCGAATCTTTTTGTTGTTTGAAGGATGAGACTTCGGCATCAATCGAAGCTGTGTCCTGTTGTTCAACAGTCTTAAATGGCCCAACAGTGCAAACAGAGACAGAAAGCGAGAATGCGTGCAATATCGGGACGGATACGGTGTTAAAAGAACTTCCGTAATTCAAACACTCACTATTTCTTCGTGTCTCCTCTTGTGCGAAAATTTGTAGGAAACCTTTTGATACCACGCTGACGGCAATAATAGAATCTCCCCTAGCTACACCAGGCGCTAAAGCTACTCCTATGATACTATGCTACCTCTCGCGAAAAAGAAAACGCCCACCTGTGCCAAATTACTGGTGTTTGGTGAATTATATGCATGCATACGACCTTTTCTTCTATATAGAGCATACTTCTTGCTCACTGTATTGACACATTGTGGAAAAGCACATTTTTATATATAAGCAACTCAGGAATTCACGCAATCAAATTTTAAACACAGGCCTGTCTGCAACGTTTTCAAAGCAATAGTTCGTTGAGCAGCTTCTAGATGGTCAAGCCCATGTATGTCAAGAGCGGCAAGCGTATTAATAGGGAGTAAGAGTGGGGCAGCCCTCCTTTTTCAACAAAAAAATTACATGCTTCTAACTTCAGGTTTTGGAGATACTAGATAGTCGTATCTGATCCACAAGACCAATACACTGCAGCCAAAATGTGTGATCCTATCATAGGGACCTCTTTAATCAATCCTACTTGAGTGTTACAAAACGAAAACCAGTAACGCTTCAGCCTTGCATCTAATAATCTCTAACCGTTCTCCTTACGGTGAAGTGATCATTTTTAGCTGCGGCTTCCTTTTTACAAGCATGATTAAGCTGAATGGGCCCCACTTTCTACCCTCTTTACGCGGGAAGATACATAGGGCGTCTACCTCTCTCTCCCTTTGTTTCATTTTTGTTCATGACTTTCTGCTTTATTCACCTGATTCGGCACGTCAGTTTTTCTGAATATCAACCCCTTTCTTTCGTTCTCCTTCTTCCACTGTTTCCGCACTTTCACAATCCTCATGCACCATTGTGGATGGGACAGAATGTACAAAGACTACACATGCATGCGCAAAGGTAGGCAGCAGAACTGGGCACTGATACTGGGAAAAGTATTCCAGAATGCAGATATCGAACTGATTGGTTAGGAAGCCTGCAATAAAGATAATGACCTGCAATGGCCTTTTGACGTAATGGGATATTTCGGAGATAGCATAGCAAAAAGACAAAAACAGTACTCCGGAAGTACAGAGACAGCGATACAGATACTGGGATACTTTTGTTTTTAATCGGGGATGCTCATACTGCTTAATAATATTTATGAGGTGAATGATGCTGCACCGTATTGAAGCATGCAGTTGGTTTATTCACTTATTATAGCGCCATGAATATAATACCGAGGGGGAGGGGGCTGACAAAGTACATAATTTGATATAATGCCATTACTACAGGTATAAATTGGAATTACAAAGTACACTGTTTCAACGCGAGAGTAACAAGCACTAGACACCGACATCGGCATAATCGGTGACAACAAAATGAGCAATGCTAGAATTAGCAAAGTTCAGGAAAATCACCCGATGAATAACGAACACCCGTGAATTGAGGAAAAGTATACGTTTATTTTGTACATGCAATCTGTTTTGTTGAGAAGGTTGCTGTGTTGTTGCACTTAAGCAGCACGAGCTTCTCAATAGCCTGAATTGTAGACATCGTCGGTTCTGCCTCAACACAAGACTCGCGAAAGAATCAAGTCTGTACTGCTGCAGGTGAGCGCGCATTCGTGTTATCGGGAATAAATACCGCCTTCATAAGCCGGGCAGCTCTGCAGCGTGGCGATCTCTCGTCTCGGGCCATCTATATACGGAAACACTTCCGCCCTCACGTGGTTCTGTTCTGGCCGTTGAGAAGAAAAGTTCGGTCCGCATCTTCGGATTCCTCAACCGTCTGGCCAGGTCGACGCTGGGCCACACTGTTGAGGATTCCCCTGCCCACGTACGTTGACCATAATTACCTACGCGCAATCGAGCCCAATATGTCAAAACGGCACACTTCAATCATTGACTTCCTAAAATCCCATTAATTAGGGGTGAGAGGGTCGGTGCCCTCCCAGGTCGCTCCTGCCAGCTCTCTAGAGAGACTTGGAAGCAGGGTCAGCCGCTCAGAGCGTCTGATCAAAGGCTACAGCAAGCACTGGTCGCCCGAGCCGAAAGGGTCACTTTTAAACAAGGCTGTCACCACTACCACCGTTAGCAGCATCCATTTCAGCAAGCCGTAATAGCCGAATTCGGCTCTGGTGATGGGGGATACCTGGTGCCACGAAGACCGTTACACCCTTGTAAATCAATTACGAGCGCACCCTGAGAAGCTGAAGGGGTGGCTCAAAGCGCGAGAAACATAGCCGTCGTCTAGCGTAGTCACTTCCGCCACGACTACAGAAACTCCTGCAAGTGCCAACGCTTTCAGAAATTAACGCACGCGAAGCGTTGTTAAACTTTTGTTTCTAGGTGGTACCCGTACGGGGGATCAGGAAGTAATCGCTTTCCACCCCCCCCCCCCAAAAAAAAATGCCCCCACCTCCCCGAAGGGAATCGTGAGGAAATGCGAATGCATTTCGCGCGCGCTTCACTCCATTTATATATACGTCCGAGCGAGCGGACGGGAGTGAGGGGCGCAGGGAGGAGAGAGAGCGAACGGCGAGAGAAGGAGCGGCGAAGCACTGCACCTACCCTCTGCTACACTCTCCACACACGCGGGAGCTCCGCCGAGCTTCCGCGATGCGAGCGCCCTCACACACCAGAACGCGCTCCTCCTCTCCACTCACTCTCCGCTACTCCGCCCGCACCACCTGCTCCGGTTGCTAGGGGCGAGGATAAGCGCGTGCGCCCGCAGCTGTTGCTATGGGAGAGGGAGTGAGAGCGGAGAGATGAAAAATTACACCATTTTCCGCTAAAGGGAACCATGTGTAGATGTGAAGCAGCGGGCGCTAACGCTTACACCGGCGGCGGCGTTGACGCTGGCGCTCATCGCAGCGTTGCGCAGGAGAGAAAACTGGGGATGCGTAAAGCACGCAGCGATGGAAGCGGTGTTTCCTACTGGAACATGCCAATCGCTGCTAATGTGCAAGGATAAACAGAAGACTCCGACTGGACACAGAGACTCGCAGTCCGCTTTTAGTTAACGCGCACGCTGCGAATTTTTATTGTTCAACAACGCACAGGAGAAATCTCCCACCGGCACCACCTTGGAGGTCAAGATCCATTGCCATATATACGGGGTGGCCAGTAAACGGTTGTGCAGCGCGAGCAGTCGGTTTTTTTCAACCAAGAAACTCGCTAGCAGACGCTGCCTGTGTCGGCGTCGCGAGGCGAGAGAGGGGGGCGCGCATGCGCAGTGGGAGTGTGGACGCTGCGGGCAGAGATGCCTAGAGAAGAGAGGGGGGGAGCGTAGGAGAGGAGAGAGAGGTGGGACGCGCATGCGCAATGGGAGTGTGGACGCCGCGGGCAGGGATGCCTGAGGAGAGAGGGCAGAGCGTAACAGGGGGAGAGAGGAGGGGAGGCGCATGCGCAGTGAGGGGTGTGGTTGCCGCGGGGAGGGATGCCTAGAGGAGAGAGAGGGAAAGAGGAGGTTTTTTTATTTTTATTTTAGATGCGAAGCATCTTATGCTCGGGGCTCTGTCCGTCCCTCCCGCGTCCCGCGTCCCCCCGTCCCGCGTCCCGCGTGCGGCCACTTTCATGAATTAGGGAAGCACCCTATTATGCGAACCAGAACACTGTAGTAATATGAAGGCCGTCAACCCTACTACAATCATCAGAGTCATGGCCGAGAGCACAGAGAGGCTGCTTAGTAATGGCTAGGCAGGTGTCTGTTGCCCAGGTTGACCCCATTCCTTGAGTCATGACCGAGAGCACAGAGAGGCTGCTTAGCAATGGCTAGGCAGGTGGTGTCTGTCGCCCAGGTTGACCCCATTCCTTGATCTTGCTTGCATGTGGTTGGAGGGGGCTTAGTCCGTCCCTCCTTCCCGCGTCCCACAGCGCATGCGCGTCCCCTCCCCCCTTTCTCTCCTCCAGGAATCCTCTACTCTACGGAGCGGCGCCCGCGTCCCACACACCCCCCCCCCCCCCAGTGCATGCACGTCCCCTCCCCCCTCTCTCTCCTCTCTTACGGTCTCCCCCCCCCCGTCCTTTCCTCAAGGAATCTTGTACGCAGCGGCACGCATGACAGGTGATGTGACGGCTGCATACTCCGCTGGGGGCGCCACGGTAGTTTCGCGGTATGAAAATGACGGAGCGTGTACGCTTCATTCTCTCTCCTGTGCAGCGCCGCGATGAGCGCCCGGACCGCTGCCGTGAAATGAGAGCGGCGACGTTCCTCCCGCTCAAGCTAATTATCTCCCCGATGCTTCGCATCCACGCATGGTTCCCTTTAGCGGGAAGATGGGGAATTTTTTTAAAGGGTTTTCGCATGCGCAGTAAGGGTGGTCACGCCGCACACCACCACCACCGGATTAAGCTTCGCCATAAGATGCTTCACATCTAACACCTGCCGGCGCTTACCTCCTCAACCTATCCTCCTCCTCCTCCTCCGCGGACAACGCTGGACAACGCCGGATGCCTGACATAGCCCGACTATGAAATGCATTCGCATTAAAAAAAATTGTGCGTGCTGCACTGAGACTGCGAATTTCAGCGGCAGACGCTGAGAGCACTGCCTCCACGATCCTTCCGACAGGGGCGCCGCGCCCTATACCACATGGACCACGCTGTCTTTGAGGGAAACCATTGCAGCCCTTCCTGTGTCGCCGACCAGCGACGCGCCTTTGCTTGTCTGAAACAAAGAACCTTCATTCCTCCTTTGAAAACACGCCTAAGCTGATTTCCGGCAAAAAAAAAAAAGGAACTAGATACCCGTGTCTTGTGTGTATCGCGACAGAATTCTTACTCCGTGACAGTATTTCGCTACTGAAATACAAATACTATTTTCAAATGTATCTCGATTAGAAATGCAGATACTCAAAAGTATCTCTGAATTACTACCGCGATACTCTTATCGTGATACTGCCCAGATCCGGTAGGCAGGTGCTGGGTTGAAGAACACGACCACTTGACTTGGCGTAGACTTGAGCTACACCCTGTGTAGAAGGAGTTTTCGTCGCTTCTAGCCGACGTTTTCTCCTGAACTGGCTCCTCACTAAGCCTATATAGAAGCGCCTGTGACTTTTTTTACCTCGTTTCTGTGTAGAGCAGACGAGCTTCCTAGCATTACGATTTTGACGTTGAATTAGAGGCAGCATATGCTAAGGAAGTGCGTATCTAACGTGAGCGAACAAGATGCACCGGGAAATTGGGATAAAACAGGAAATCATCATCAAGATAGCAGAAAAAGATTAGGAAGATCCTAAGTACCATGGCAATCGATTTTATGCGAAGCACGCGGCGATAAGGTGACTTGGTTGTATTTTCTTATTGAGAGAAACGTTACGAAATGATGTTAAAGATATGTACAAATGTTGTACGCACAGACATATGTTGAACAGTCGCATATGTTTCATACAGTGGGTCCCAGCTATCACCCAGCACGATTTAATAAAAGACGAACAGCGTTACGCGAAGCATACCTAGTGCATATTGTTCCCAGTGCACTGTCATCATCATCACCATCAGCCTGTCTACGCCCACTGCAGGGCAAAGGCCTCTCCCATGTTTCGCCAATCAACCCGGTCCTGTGCTTTCTGCTGCCACGTTATACCTGCAAACTTCTTAATCTCATCTACCCACCTAATTTTCTGTCTCCCCCCTCACGCGTTTGCCATCTCTTGGAATCCAGTCAGTTACCCTTAATGACCAGCGGTTATCCTGTCGACGTGCTACGTGCCCGGCCCATATCCATTTCTTCTTCTTGATTTCAACTATGATATCTTTAACCCCCGTTTGTCCCCTGACCCACTCTGCTCTCTTCCTGTCTCTCAAGGTTACACCTATCATTTTCCTTTTCATCGCTCGCTGCGTCGTCCTCAGTTTAAGTTGAACCCTCTTTGTAAGTCTCCAGGTTTCTGCTCCGTAGGTAAGTACCGGTAAGATGCAGCTGTTATATACCTTCCTCTTGAGGGATAGTGGTAGACTACCATTCGTGATTTGATAATGCTTGCCGAATGAGCCCCATCCCATCCTTATTCTTCTAGTTATTTCACTCTCATGGTTCGGCTCCGCGGTTGCTACCTGTCCTAAGTAGACGTACTCCTTTACAACTTCCAGTGTCTCGCCACCTATCGCAAAGCGCTGTTCTCTGCCAAGATTGTTCTCTGCCAAGATTGTACTACAGTGCACTGTAGTAGCCGCTAATAATTTTCTTGTTAATGAGAACTAATTAATTTATCATCATTAAATTATTAACTCCACAAGTACTGACCTTTTTACCAAAATTTCAATGAGGCAGATGTGAGCGTGGTCAAATGAGTGAGTGAGCACAACTTTATTAAAGGTCCAGTGCAGACGCTGAGGTTGCCCCGCGCCACCCGGCTACTCCCACGTGGGGACCGGCAGGTCTAGCCTAACGGCCCTGTCGCGGGTGCACTGGACGGCCAGGATTTGGTCCTGAAGGTTCGGGCTTCGCAGAAGCGCATCCCACTCGGTCTTGGTGTAAGTCGGGCCGAGCGACCCGCACTCCCAAAGCATGTGTGCTAATGTAGCGTTCTGCCCGCAAGCGGTACAGGCGGCGTCGGGGAATCGGTGTGGATAAATTTCATTTAGGTATGCTAACGACGGGTACGAATTGGTTTGAAGTAAGCGCAACGAGACTGCCTGTGCTCTATTGAGTTTTGAATGTGGAATCGGGAAAGCCCGCCTCGCCATGTAGTAATACTTCGTAATCTCATTGTGTGTGGTTGGAGTGTCTTTATGTCCCGCGTCGTCGCCGCTGGAGCCTTCGCCCATGTCGACAGCAGCGCGGTCGGTGAGCGCGCGCGCTGCTGTGTGGGCCGACTCGTTCGGGTACAGGGCAACGCCCTTTACTGAGCCGATATGCGCGGGAAACCAATATATGGTGTGAGGAACAATCATATCGCTGGTGGAGCTGTACAATATCCTGGCGGCCTGTGTCGATATGCGGCCCTTTTGGAAGGCTCTGACTGCGGCTTTTGAGTCGCTGTATACCTCTTCACACTGACAATTTAGCAGAGCGAGTGCGATGGCCACTTGTTCGGCCACCTGCGGGTTCGTTGTGCGTACCGTGGCGCAGTTCGTAGTCGAGCCGGTCTGGTCCACGACCGCCACTGCGAACTTCTTGCCGTCTCGATATGCTGCAGCGTCGACGAAACTGGCATTTGTGCCACCCTTTCCCAGTTGCTTCAATAGAGTCGTCGCCCTCGCCCGACGACGTCCCTGGTTGTGTACAGGGTGAGTGTTGCGGGGGATTGAGGCAACAGTGACGTTTTCCTGTACGTACTTCGATATACGCACGCTATTAGTTGCCACCTGCATAGGGTTGAAACCCAGGTCGTCAAGTATGCGCCGACCGGCCGTCGTGGTGGACAATCTAGCCAGCTGCGATCGTTGCTGCGCTTCCGCTATCTCGGCAGCAGAGTTGTGCACACCGAGCGCGAGTAGGTTCTCGGTGTGTGTGCGTACGGGAAGCCCCAATGCTTTCTTGACGATCTTCCTGATAATAACATCGAGCTTGTCCCCCCTCCGACCTAAGCCAGTTGTGCATGGCAACGGTGTAGGTAATGTGGCAGAGCACAAACGCATTGATGAGCCTTAACAAATTGTCCTCCTTGAGGCCTCTGTGTCTCCCGGAAATCCTTTTGACGAGTCGAAAAGCGTTATCAGTCTTGGTGACGATCTTCCTCAGAGCAGTGCCGTTGCCGCCCTTCGCTTCAATAAACATGCGGAGGATCCTGATGCTGTCTACCCTCGGGATTTCCTCCCCGTCGCTGGTGTAAATGTGTATGTCACTTTCTTCGACAGGTTTCCATCCCTTGGGTCAAATGACATCCTTCTGTGCAACCTTCAACAACGTACTAATTACGTGTGCAATGTTTTTTCCCGCTAATAAGGGAAGCCCGCGAGATGTGAAAAATAATACGTGACTGCGCTTCCACGTTGACGAATGCAGTCGGATGCATACGAAAACATCCTCGGATAGTTGAGGACAAGCGACTTGAAAATATTAGGGTCGACCCTACTTTAAATGTTGGGGTTTAGGCACTATAACAGATGTGCTGCTGGTAAAACGTTAGTTCTGCCGGGTCAATATGCATATTGGGCGTTGGAAGAACCTGATAAAATCCCCGTAGGGACAGGCATTTGGTGAAGATAAAAAAAAATGAGAAGTTTGGCCTGCAAGGCAAATGAAAGATTTGAGGGTGGGTCAATGTATCATCATCATGAGCGTACCGGCTCATGATGATGATACTTTCTCGTCGCACCATTCGGCGCAACAAAAACCTTTATTAGCTCCCCTCATAAAACAACAAGTTTATAATTTGCCAGTCTAACAGGCCTCGCGCACAAGAACAAAAGAACAGAACGGTGGATACCTGGCTTGGCAAAGGGGCGAAATGTTGCATGGTGCTTGATTTTGCAGATCCCCGATCACTGGAACCGAATTTAAAGCGCATAATTGGATGGAAAAAGGAAAATCGAAAGCGCTTCGCACCTAGGGCGCTCTGCACTGATTTACCTCAGCAATCGGTCATCCGACGAGGCGCTTGTCATATTAGCTGTCAGGTGTCGACTGCGACCCTGCAATACTAAGTGCTCAGATTTCGTCATTATGCCAGAAAGTATTCCGCAAGGAACTACAGCTTTTTCCTCAATCCCGGCAACTGGGTATCCGTAAACTCATGCCGTATACTTTATTTTGATTCTCGTAATCTAACCATTTAAAGGAAAGTCCCGCTAGACTCGAGAATACTCATTTTTGCGATATGGCAAGATGCTTTGGTATACAGCAAGTAAACAGGCGGCTACGAGAGCACACTGACGAGGATGTTAGACAGACAGACAGACAGACAGACAGACAGACATATAGATAGATAGATAGATAGATAGATAGATAGATAGATAGATAGATAGATAGATAGATAGATAGATAGATAGATAGATAGATAGATAGATCAATTTTTTCGCGAGTGACGCTCGCAGTCTCCTAGTGGGTGTGTGCCACGGGAACTATGATAGGTCCCACAACTCCACACTGGTCCACAAAAACTGAAGTCTGCTACCTGAAGTATGGGCCAGTGGGAGAGAAAGAAAGACAGAAATAAACATTAGGGTAATAATCATCATCATTACCATCAATAGTAGAGAACGGGAACCGATAAATGACAAAGAGAAGTATATGAAGAAAGACAGACAGAACAGAGAGGAAATGATAAAAAAAGAAGTCAGAGAGGCCTTCTGGAACAGATTTCGTTGAAAGAGCAGGAAGAAATTATGTGTGATCTATTTTGTACTGATGAAGAGCATGCCTAGCAATGCGATGCCACCGGAACAACAGTTTAACCACCCTTCCCGGCGTTACATCAGAGAAGCTGCCGAAAAATTGTTTCGTATTCGCGGGACAAAAGCAATCTCCGGGAGAGCGCATAACATCGATCTCAAGAATTGCACTTTTACAGCGAAAGCTGTTATGAGATCACAACAAGGGTCGTTTTTGCGCCGTAGTTGTCCGCCGCCGCTGCCGCCAGTGTCCGTAACCAATATCGCTCGAAATAAGAAAACTAAATAAATAAAAAATCACCTATGACAGATTGGGAATCGAACCCGGGTCCTCTGCGTGGCAGCCCAGCACTCTACCACTGAGCTACGCCACTGCTTGAAACTGCGTTGCAAACTGATTCTATGCAGGCTTCATGTCGGGTAAGAAATCGCGTTAACGTGTGTTGTAAAGCGTTTTAGAACAGTAAAGTAACAACCAGGCGTCAAAGAATACGAATTGCGTAACGAGAGGGTCGTTCAATGCTCCAACCCATTACCAAAATGGCATAATTCTTCATCGTCGTCCGCCACAGAAGCAACAAAGTGCACATAATGCGTTACAAGTGTGTAGCGGGTACCGCGCTTTTTCCGAAGAATGAAGAATATTGGTATAGTAGACGCTTCCCCACAACACAAAAATTATGATGATTTATGGCGTAGTGGGTACCATGTAAGTGCGCTTGTAGTAGCTGCCCCAAGAGTGTTTAAAAAAGGCTCTAGAAAGGCCGCCCTTCCAGCTTTCGCTGTGACTGTGCTGCGCGTTCCGCGCAGGCCTGGCGGTTTTTTTTTTTTAGCAACATTTCGTGTTCGACAATATGGATTTTTTAAACCACTTTTTTCTGTGATCGTGTTATGGTGTTTTCGTTGGGCCGTCCCTAAGAAGCTCACGAACGCTGGTAAGAACATTAAAGACACCATGCCCATAGAGCCCGAAAAAGGACGTCCCGGGGACGGCCTCTACCAATAATAAACATAAACGCTTACGTCAGGAGGGAGCACTGCGCAATGCTAAAGAAAGCATGAATGAAAGAAGAAAAGAAAAAAAACAAAACAAAAAGACGTTCACTCACATAAGACGACTGGACGGCGAAAGGCATCTTTTTTTTCTTCCCAATCGATGTATTCAACATCCCCCCGCCCCGTCCGAGCTTTTTCGGTACCTAACGTGGGTTTCTTACAGCTTCAGCGAACCGAGGCACCGCACGTTTTCTGCACTTCAGCATTTGTTATACCCCTGCCTTCGTAAATGACCCGACCTTTGACCAAGCGCGTGTGTCGAGGCATCTAAGACTCTCGGCTTAAAACAGTACTTCAGGCACGGACACGCCCCTGTGCCATTTTCCCACATATCGGAAGCACTACCGAGCTTGCTTGCTTGTTTGTTTGTTTGTTCACACATAGATTCAATGAATGGGGAGCTCGACATGTTTAATTGACGAAAAGGCGGCTCAGTCACGGCACGGTACATATGAGTCGCCTTTCAGAGAGTAACAAAACTGTCTGATGACGTCGAACGGACGATCACCGCATTGGTTGCCGATGCCCAGATTGTGCACGTCGTAAAGGAGCCATGCCGTACGTGCGCGCAATTCTCCGAATGTCCGTATCGCGTAGGCGAACTGCGAGTGACGAAATATGATAGTTTGTGGTTAGTCGGTCACCTTGAGTAATGTAATGTATAGGTGCGGCAGAGGGTGATGGTGAAGGAAGCGCGACTTTCAACTACCTGCTTTGCCATTCGTATGAACCAATAAATGTGCACCAATCGAGCGGAATCGATAAGTGCAAAAATGGACACTGAGTGCAGCAAATGCAGACGCGAACACGTCTCACAAGTCTTGATCAAAACACCCACTGAAACAGTTGAGCGAGATTTGTTGCTGCGAGCTAGTCGGTTGACATGAAAGGAATACAGATTACCGCGAACTAGAAAACAAAAATATTAGCTACAAAGAATCCACCCTTCTGCTTCCTCCTAATTTATTATGAAATTTGGTTTGCTGGTTAGCACCAGTATGTATCCTCATGCGCCAGTTGAAGCAATAAACCATGCAGCTGTATCTATTTCTCACATAGCGGCACATGAGACCTGCTCGCGCTCCTTTAATTTACTTCACGATTTGTGAAGCATCCATTATATTTCAGGGGCGAAGCTCCTTAGGGCGTGGGTCTGTCCCTCCTCTGTAGTATGTAGTAGTAGTAGTAGTAGGTAGCCACGTATAGTGGGATGTATCCGCACTCCACGTGATAAAGATGACGATGACGCCTGATGACCATGAAGAATAAGCGCGTTCGAGTACAGTGGAATGTACCCACTACACGTGATAACGATGACGATGACGCTGATGACCATGAAGTATAGGCGCGTTCCAGACCACACATTTTCTTTCTGCCATGGATTAAAACGATCGTGAACGCGCTCTCGCCCTCGAAAGGGGAAACGGCAACGCCGACAACAAACGTTCCCCTGAGCTTAACGTCACATATGAGGACCCCCCGCGTTTGTGTGTCAGGTCTTTGTATGATGATCGAGTGGGCAAAATTTACGGGGATTGACGGTTTACCAGATTACCTCCAGAGCTTCGCCCACTCATCATCAATTCACTTCGTGGATATGGCGTGAATTTTTTTGTAAACGTACAACAGGCATTATACAACAGCGACATATTTTGAAAAGGGGGCGTGAATACACAATTTCGCTCAAGAATTCCCAATTAATCGGAGATTAGAATTGTAACTTCGCAGTTATCTTACTATGCGCTTAATGTTTATCGCCACCTTGAATAAAATAGGTTATTTGGCTTGAGAGTAGACTGCCATGGATAACGTTACGAAGGCTGGTTAAAAATTTTTCGCGATGCTGATTGGAACGTGCGTTCGTCCGGGCTCTCTATTTCGGAATTTTCTTCGATCAATCTTTTCAATGGCCACGCGCCGACAGTTCCCCTTGGCAGCGCTCTTCTTCTGGCTGCCATCTCCACACGGCTGACGCCTTCACCCTGGAAGTTACAATATAACGTAATTGTTGGAGTTTTATGTCACAAGACCACGATAATATTATTACGCTCACCGTACCGGAGGGCTCCCGAAATTTAGACCAGCTGGAGCTTTTCAACGTGCACGTCAATCCAAGTGCATGGCCCTCAATCATGTTCGCCTCCATTTACGGTGGAGGCGAAAATGCCTGTGGTGGTTGCGGTACCAAAGACTTTATGTGAGTCGCCGTACGTTTTCACGAACTAATGTTTAACTGCTCATTTCCGCCGCCGTCAGCATGTGCTCAGATTGACGGATAGTCAGCAATAGAAGTGCTTCCTCCGCTTCTAACGCAAGGGCTCGAGATCTATCTCTGAAAAGGGCGCTGTAACATTTGCCAGAATATCAAGGTGCTCTGGCTGTCGCACGTTCCGCTTGTCGTGAAAACGAAATTGCGTAGCTTAGACTAGTGGCGCACGGATGGAATCATATGACCTAGCTTCTGTTTCTGGCAGGACCACGTCACGTGACTAGTTGTGACATGCTTATGGCGGGAACATGTCACGGAACTAGTTACGTGGTCTAAGCGGGAACATGTCACGTGATGTTAGGTGATTTCGATGAGGTGACTAATTGTTACGTGGTCACGTAAGTGGTTGCCAAGCTGGGCGAGGAAAGTGCAGTTCTACCAGGTAGTTACTAGGCAACGTGAGGTGAGATCATAGCTAGGCATGTTATTGTTCAGGCGACACGAGGGTTTGCCGTGCTTACACAGTGCGAGTGCTAAAACAGACTCGTGGTTGGAGGGGCAACAGTTCATGTAACAGCTTCCTTTTTCCACATTGTTCTTCGTATTGCTTATTAGAGGATCAAATTTCGCTTTGAGTTTCGTTGCGCTTACTGACCTGTTTCCTTGATATCGATTTGTTTCTCGCGTGTTCTTTGCTCATGCAAGGCCGCTGCACCCGCGGCAAAAGAAAAGAGCAGCGTGGCTCGAGAAGCAGGAGCCACGAGATACGCTCAGAACGCTCTGGCTCTTCGCCTTTCTGGGCGTGTGGAGCCGCAACCGCTTCGGTTTCTGGCAGATAACCTACCTATGCTTTAAACAATGATGACTCGGACTCCCCAACGGACAACCTGCGAAATGTCGCTCGTATACTCAGTATCCTGTTTTTCTCGGTATTTCTTTCGTATATATCTTTAAAGTCGCCCAAAGCGCTACGGGGGGAGCTGATGTGGCGCAGCGCCGGTTTCAGGCAGCTGGCCTCAAAGCCAGAAGAGAGCTTCGATGCGCGAACCTCGAGGCAGAGAGAACGCTCTGGATGATGGCCTTGGCTCGTCGCGAAAGCGGCGACCACTTCGGTCTCTCGCTTCGCCCACGTCTCAACAAAGAAGGGCCGACAGCACGGCCTCGTCATCCACCGTCACGTCACACTTCGCTATACTCACATTAGTACGGTGAGAAAATTGACCTAAAGCAAGGTTTTTCATAATAAAGGAACTAAAGTGCGCACCACTTACATGCCGTTAATAGTGAAGTGGAAGACGAGTGTTCCATAGAGTGTGCCACACTCACTGTTATGACTGCGGGCGGCACTCACTGACACTCCAAGGTTTGCATGCAGAAAAATCTTCGATAAGTTATACCTATGGACAGTTGCCGGCGCAGATGAAATTATAAGGCATCGGGCGCGTTATACGGAGGTTGTAGGTTTGGTCGTTTGCCAGTGGAAAGTTGTTCTTTTATCCACTTTGCTTTGCTCACATTCATCTCATAATTACTCGGAATATATTTAAAAGAGTACAATTAACGTCCCCCATATCTTCCTGGGCTTCATTTTCTGTTGGTTTTCATTACGGTTGTATGATCACAAAATGAACCCATTGAATTCTGTCCCCTCGCTCTTTCAAAGCGAAGTCGATCAGAAGTGATTCGATACGCGCAGCACAATTGGGAGATTGTCCCCCCACGGTGGATCAGTGGCTAAAATGCTGTTGTTTATTTGCACGTTCCGGGCCTAGTAAAGGAACCGAGAAGAAAGAAGAGCGCGAGAGCATGAGAAACGGGGACGCTCTGAACTGAAGGCAGAGCGCTTCGAAGCTCATGTGAATAAAACGTTTCTTTGTCTTGTGCCTTTACGACGGAGGTGAGTCTGTTCGCAGTGAGTGGAACGGCCATCGTTCAAACATTTGGTGCTGAAACCCGGGAATTCCAAACGAGCAGATGCCATACGCAGACACGCCTACCGAAAGCTACTGGTTCAAACTTTTTGGAAGCGGTGGCAAAAGGAATACCTGTTGCAACTACGATCTGCACACCTTGCTGACAAAAGATCAACCACGGCAGTGAAACAAGGGGACGTCGTCCTCGTGCATGCCGACAACGCACCACGCCAGCTATGGAAGCTTGCAAGGGTTCGTGGAAGTGTACCACAGTGCCGACGGCCTTATTCGTTCCTGCAAGATCAAGTTGCCAGGAGGTATTCTTACGATCAGGCCGATACAGAGACTCTACCCTCTTGAACTATGTGCCTAACTTTGCTCCGCCGGGAATGTTGTTTATTTGCACGTTCCGGGCTGGTAAAGGAACCGAGAAGAAAGAAGAGCGCGATAGCACGAGAAACGGGGACGCTCTGAACTGAAGGCAGAGCGCTTCGAAGATCATGTGAATAAAACGTTTCCTTTGTCTTGTGCCTTTACGACGGAGTTGAGTCTGTTCGCAGTGAGTGGAACGGCCATCGTTCAAACAGTGCTGTGCTGCTGAACCGAAGGTCACAGGTTCGATCGCGGCTGCGGCGGTCGAATTTCGGTGGAGGCGTAATAGCAGAGGCCCATGTACTGTGCGGTGCTAGTGCACGTTAAAGAACACCTGATTGCTAAAATTTTCAGGAGCCCTCCACTACGGCGTCTCTCATAAGAATATAGTGGCTTTGGGACGTAAAACCCCAGATGTTATTATATTACAACCAAGAGAAGCCTTCTGATGTATCTTTTTCTTTTCTCCAGCACAATGCTTAACTAAGATGACATATAAGGGGTGTTGCGACTGGCCTGCTGCAGGAGCCGACCAGCGGGTAGCGTGGTGCCGAGCGTAAGGTGTCGAACCGCAGGCCCATCGATGTCCGGAGCAGAGAGCCGTGGCAGTGAGCGACTCGGGAGGAAAACTTAACAGAAGTTTATTTACATGACGATCGAAAGATGACAGATAGAGAGACTAGTTACAAAAATGTCTTGGGCTTTTATGTCGCCGCGTTGCCAACTCTGGGCGCATTGTCCGCATCGTTGGCCAATACGGCTCTCGATGGCCTTGTAGCTCCACCCACGAGACTGGGGACCGACGTCCAATAGGTGCACGTGGAGAGGGCCCGGTCGAAACGATGACCAAACATGGTCACGACAAGAGCACCACGGTTTTGCGCACAGTACCAACTTTTGCACACGTTTGCAGATCTTGGCCGGTGCTGGTTCCCGGAATTCTTCAGGCCGGGGGGGTAGAGTCTCTGTGATCGTGCCGAAGAATGTCACGGCTGGTTAGGAAGATCCTCCGCCAGGAAACAACACGCAGCAGGTGTTCTGTGGACTGGACCTCGGCTTTGTCTCCTCGTTGCTTGGAATGTGACGAGCAGCCTCGTCCCCCCCCCCCTCCCCCCGGCAGCATCTTGCCACAAAGGGCTGTTCGCGGCACTGCCGCTGGAATTTCTGGTCACTTGACCACGCCGCACGCTCGTAGGCATTCCAGGAAAAGGGATTAGACCTGCTCCCCCGAAGGGCAGCGAACCCGGGAGGACTTTAGAAAAACAGGAGCATTCTCCGCGGCCTCTGCCGCGACGGCTTCCAAGGCCGATCGTAACAGCTTCCCCGGCGGCCGGTTGAGACCTCGACGTACAAAGGTCGAACACCTTTGTGGGGAGAGGTCGATGAAGGCGACGCTGAAGAAGTGACGTCCTGCGCTCTACCGACGCTGCTCTGCTGCATTCCTCTGCCAGCTCTGTTGATCTCGAACATCTGGTTTCGTCGTCCAATGTCGCAGAGGAGTTCTTCGCCTTGCCAGCCCGTTTGGCTTCCCGGAAGACAGCACCTGGGTCAACCACATGAGAACCACAACCGCAAAGCCAGCAAGCGCCCGAACTCTCTCCCTGAGACCCACCAGGCTTTTCACCCAAACAAAAACATTCTCTGCTTCTTAATTAAATTAGCAGCAATTCCAACAACCTGGAATAGGCTTCTCAAATGCACAAACACATGTTGTGACAACGCACAACAAGTGAACAAAAAAAAAAGACAATAGTAAACCTCAGTCACATAACCAAAAAAAAAATACCTATTAACACAAGCCAGAGTACCGACGCCATTAAGTTCCCCAGAAACAGCGACTTGAGCCATCAACGTTGCCATTTCAATTCGGGGGACACCCTGACGCTTGTCCTACCACTCTTCCGACGCGCTCGCGGTTTCGACCGGGTGAGCGCGCCCACAAACCCATTCTCGAACGCGGAGTTCTTCTGCCGTAACAACCAATCGGATCTGTTTGAAAACAGATAACCATACTGCATCGGCAGATAGGCAGACAGAGCTGCCTTTGTATGCAATACGCCAAAGGGGCCCTCGATGCGAACCTTAGCAATCGGAAGGCATACATTTCGCGCTTCCGCCGACTGCTTAATCCAAGTGCATTCACCTGTGAACTGCCCCGGTTTTACATACGAGGAATGGACCACGTCCACCGTTGCTGCCGAATCTCGCAGCACGCGACACCCCTTTCCGTTTACCCTCATTTCTTTAATATATGGCTCCAAAAGTTGCATGCTTTCAACCCCGCTGTCAACTGACAGGCAAGCAACCTTTGGCTCCTCGCAGAACGCAGCCATATGACCTGGCTTGTGGCAATTGTAACACACAAGTGGTCGCCTCTTTTCAAAAGCACTCTTTTTGTGCTGTTCTCGAGCCAGATTGCCTTCTTTCGCCTCATCCCCTTTCGCTAAGGATTCGGCGTCGTGCGCTTGATTCTCCTGGACGGACTGTCCATTCCACCCAGTTGCCCTTTTACTCTGGCACTCCCGCTGGTGAATCTCCTTTCTATCAAGCGCACGGCGCGAGACGAACTCTTCAGCAAGCTCCGCAGCCTTCGAAACAGTGCTAACGTCCTCCCTGTCTTGCACCCAGAGCCTAACGTCTTGGGGCAAACGACGATAAAACTGTTCGAGTCCGAAGCATTCAACCACTTTCTCTTTATCCTCGAATGCCTTAGCCTCTTTGAGCCACTCCCTCATATTAGCCATTAGCTTGTATGCAAAGTCAGCATACGACTCATCTCTCTGCTTTACGGCGTTCCGGAACTTCTGCCTGTATGCCTCCGCGGACATTCTATACCTCTTTAGCAGGTTCGACTTAACCTGGTCGTAATCATCTGCTTCCTCCTTTGTCAAGCGCGCAATTACATCGGCAGCCTCACACGGTAGTAAGGTCAGCAAGCATTGCGGCCACATTGTTTTGGTAACACCCGCCTTCTCGCATGTGCGCTCAAAATTTACCAGAAAGAGACCTATGTCCTCTCCGGAGCGATAGGGTTGCATAAGGTCCTTGATTTTGAACGACTTTCGTTCTACCGCGCTGGATGCTTCACTGCCTTCTCTACTATTTCGAGCCTGGAGCAGCTCGAGTTCAAGGCGCTTCAACTCAAACTCCCTTTCCAAGCGCCGATTCTCCCTTTCTTCTGCTTCGCGTTTTAGCTCAAACTCCCTTTCCAAACGCCGATTCTCCCTTTCTTCTGCTTCGCGTTTTAGCTCAAACTCCCTTTCCAAACGCCGATTCTCCCTTTCTTCTGCTTCGCGTTTTAGCTCAAACTCCCTTTCCAAACGCCGATTCTCCCTTTCTTCTGCTTCGCGTTTTAGCTCATTTTCCAAGCGCCTATTCTCCCTTTCTTCCTCTTCGCGCTTTAACTCTAGCTCCTTTTCCAAGCGCCTATTCTCCCTCTCTTCTGCTTCCTCTTCGCGCTTTAACTTCTCCTTTTCATCAATCATCTCAAGACACTCTGAGAGCTCGTCGTCATCTGCCTCAAGGTTCTCAATAGCCGCGATTATCTCTGGCTTTCTCATTTGCTCCTGGACATTCAAACCCAAACTTTTGGCTAACTCTAGCAAAAGCGGTTTTTTCAGTGCCTTTAGATTCATGGTTGCTGCAAGTGCTGCTAATTCTTCACTATTACAAAAACAACTACGTTCTCGTGCTCAGACCCACGTAGAACAGTAGGTACCGAAATTACCACCTTTTTCAACAAAACTCAAAACAAAGCCTGGTAAAATATCAGTGAAGAAAAGTCAAGCACTCACCACACCCTGCAGCCATGATCTCGGCGGAGTCGATCCCGACGCTGGCATCAATTTGTTGCGGACTCGGGGCTAGCAGGATCCCACCGTCTGCCATCCAGTTGTTGCGACTGGCCTGCTGCTTGAGCCGACCAGCGGGTAGCGTGGTGCCGAGCGTAGGGTGTCGAACCGCAGGCCCATCGATGTCCGGAGCAGAGAGCCGTGGCAGTGAGCGACTCGGGAGGAAAACTTAACAGAAGTTTATTTACATGACGATCGAAAGATGACAGATAGAGAGACTAGTTACAAAAATGTCTTGGGCTTTTATGTCGCCGCGTTGCCAACTCTGGGCGCATTGTCCGCATCGTTGGCCAATACGGCTCTGATGGCCTTGTAGCTCCACCCACGAGACTGGGGACCGACGTCCAATAGGTGCACGTGGAGAGGGCCCGGTCGAAACGATGACCAAACATGGTCACGACAAGAGCACCACGGTTTTGCGCACAGTACCAACTTTTGCACACGTTTGCAGATCTTGGCCGGTGCTGGTTCCCGGAATTCTTCCGGCCGGGGGGTAGAGTCTCTGTGATCGTGCCGAAGAATGTCACGGCTGGTTAGGAAGATCCTCCGCCAGGCAACAACACGCAGCAGGTGTTCTGTGGACTGGACCTCGGCTTTGTCTCCTCGTTGCTTGGAATGTGACGAGCAGCCTCGTCTCCCCCCCCCCCGGCAGCATCTTGCCACAAAGGGCTGTTCGCGGCACTGCCGCTGGAATTTCTGGTCACTTGACCACGCCGCACGCTCGTAGGCATTCCAGGAAAAGGGATTAGACCTGCTCCCCCCGAAGGGCAGCGAACCCGGGAGGACTTTAGAAAAACAGGAGCATTCTCCGCGGCCTCTGCCGCGACGGCTTCCAAGGCCGATCGTAACAGGGGCCTACAAAAAGGCGAGAGAGACCCCGCTAAACTA